>CM064530.1:14800905-14940004 GCA_032716605.1 Paralithodes platypus
GGCACCAAGGAGCGCGACGCCCCTCGTTTATGGGTGGTGATTTGGTGCAGTAGACTGTTTTGAAGCGCCAGCTCTTCCCTTTGCGAGGATGGGCTTCGTCTGCCAGTGTGTTTATATGTTGACAAAGACTCTTGAGCAATGATGGAATGCGGCCCTCACTTTGGAGCGCAACTTTGAATACCACAACATCCTGCTCTAGCTGACAAGCCCAAGGCATTCTTTGAAACCAAAAGACACTCCTTGAAGCAAGCTAATTTGCCATCAGTGGGGCATTTCGGCAACAAACTTCAAAGGTTGTTTCGTGGCGTTCCTATGAGATCGCCATGTTGATTGCAAAAAGCAAGAAGAGCCATAACATCGTGGAGTCTCTCATAAACCCAAAAAAAAAGGGTCTTATACTTCGTGCAGCAGAACTCGTTCTGGGGCAAGGATCGTGCAAACAAGCTTTCCTAATTTTCTCTATCAAACCGATACAGTCCCGGGAAGGATCGATGAACTGTCTCAAGACAAATCAAAGATCAAATTATTTGACCAAGTAAGAGTTTCTGTCTTCGCCATCCAGTGTGACGACACAACGGTGACATCGCTCATTGTTCTCAGCTACTGATAATGCTCGTGTCGTGTCAGGCAACAGTTGTAAAAGATGAAATGCTCTTCTTTCACCCCATGGAAAGTTTGTAACAACAGCAGCGGCTATTTGTCATGATGTATCACACTTCTTTCAGGAGAATCAACTTTCGTGGGACTCGCTTGTATGGGGGTAAGGCCTCACTGATGGAGCTCCAGCCATGCTTGGTCTGCTCTGCGGTCTGGATTCATCACAAGGGTAAAAGAAAAAAATCCATCTGTTGTAGGTACACACTGCAATACTTCTTCATCGTGAAGTCTTATCATCCAGAACTCTACCTGCCTGAAATGAGGGATGTCCTGAATGTGGCTATCAATGTAGTCAACTTTATCAAAGCTGGAGCCTTAAAGCAGTCCGTCTCTTGCAAACTGCTGTGTAAGGACGTATGGAATCTGAACATGAAGCCTTGCTTTTTTGCACCAACGAACATAACGATGGCTTTCAAAGGGGAACATGCTTGGACACGGCTTTTTAAATAAATAATGAAAACATACGAGAAGAAGTAGCATATTTCTACATTCGCAGAAGGCAGGAATCTCCATGACAGGTTCCAGTCCCTGAAGGCTTTTCAGCTAATCTCTACTAGCTTACCTGGTGGACATCTCTTCGAAGCGCTGAATGATGTCAACCTTAAAACTACAAGGAAAAAACATCACATCATCATGCACCACGACACCCATTCGAACTTTGCAATGGCCAAATTCGACCTCTGGAAATGTCGAATTCAGCATGGAAATACAGCCAGTGTTTAGTACTTGGATTCTGGTCTCATTCACAGTTCCCTTGATTCTGAGTTAAAGAAACAATAATCACATCACCTGACTGACTTGAAATCAGAATTCCATCATAATACTTCCCAGATATAGATGAGAAGCGTGAAGCCTGGAAATTCATATTAGGAACCCATTTTCAATGTGAAGTAAGCTGATATGCTTCGGATGAAGTTCAAGAGGAGTTTCTTGAGTTTAAATTTCAACTCCACAAGCTAAGGAAGACTTTAAAGAACTGGATCTTGAGACGTTCTGAGTCAAGTACCTTCCTGTGTACCCTCTGATCTCACATCAGGCTCTTCGGATTTTACTATGTTTGGATCCACGTTTCTTTGTGAAGCTGCATGTTCCACGCTAGGTGCTGTCAAGACCAAGTACATAAACCGGCTGAACGTTAAAGGGGACTTAGAGTTGTGCCAGTCTGCTGGTGCATTCAACCCACGCATTCAAGATTCTGGTAGCTAAGAAGCAGTGTCAAGTATCTCATTAATTCAATCATGGACACAATTAAAAAAGACTAACAAACAGACATTTTTATTTCATGTTCCTTTAGATAATCTGAGAGGGAATTTTATCTATAGATGAAAGGGGGGCGTTGGGGGAAGGAGCAATTCCTAGAGGAGGGGTGGTAGTAAAAAGGTTAAGAACCACTGCTAGTTGTTTCGCGTGGTTTTTCCGCCGGGAAAAATCTAGAGTTGTGTTAAAATTCAGAACATCCGCGTTTGGTACTGGATTGTAATGGATTTTGTCTGTTTTGTTCACGGCGTCTAGTTTGATTCCGGCTGAGCCGGCATGTTACTAAAATTGTGTTCCGAGAGTGTCAGGCTATGCCGCCTCCTTTATCACAACTTCATTTCCGCCTCATAAACTTAACAGATAAAAACGTTCGTCGCTTGGTACAATCGACGTTAATCCTGGGGGTGCATCGTGGGGAGCACGTCCGCCGGGATATAACGGCTGAGCCAAGAAATGAACTCACCCATTCCCATCTTGTAGCGTCCAGTTGAACTGTTTTGCTTTCATTTTGGTGATTGGTCCGCCGGGTTAAGAATTAATATCCATAGTTGCGCTGGTCGCCCGGGGTTAGTTCTTGCATCACAAGACAGGATGAGGTCAGTGTTGGTCACTTAGGTAAGAAGTTATATAATTTAAGTAGCACATTTTCTTACAGTTTCTTACAGTAGATCCTCTGGAAAAAGGCAAACTATGCCTGGGTAGCCAGCTCAGTACCAGCACTTGCACTGCTGCGGTCGTTCACGGTGTTGGCGGCGGCGGTAGCAGACGCAACATTTTTACTATTCTGTATTTTTGTTTTATAATCAAACTTCAAATCTTGTCTTCCCCATGCTTTATCAAGATTACTTTCAAACTCCCTTATTGATTCGGAATCGACTACATACTGGGGCAGTGCGTTCCACTCATTTACCACTCTATCACAAAATGAGTTCTTCGCCTTCTCAAGCCTATTTCTTTCTTTGTAAATTTTCTTAGAGTGTCCTCTCGTTCTTGTTCCCTCCCGCATCAAGAAGATACCTTCACACACATCCTCATCGTACTTTCCTGACACTATCTTAAAAGTCTCTATCATATCCCCTCTCTTTCTCCTATGTGCCAGTGTCGGAAGTCCCAGTGTCCTCAACCTCTGCTCATAGCCCGCGTTCTTCAACGTTGGTACCAGCTTGCTAGCTCTCCTCTGCACTTTCTCCACTGCTTCTATATCCTTTACCATATATGGAGCCCACACCTGGTTTGCATATTCCAGGTGCGGCCTAACCAGCGCTGTATATAGATTCCTGAAGATTTCTTCGTCAAGTGACACAAATGTCCTCCTTATCAACCCTACAATTCTATTGGCTTTGTTTATCTTTTCCGCTAAATGTTCTGAGAAATTTAACTTATTGTCTATCACTACTCCTATATCCTTTTCTGCACTCACTTCCTCCATCGCTTCATACATACTGTATCCTACCTTGTCTATCTTGCTGGTCCCAATCCGCATGTACTTGCATTTTTTTGGATGAAAAGGCATTAACCAATGCTCAGACCATCCCTTCATGCCCTCCACATCTCCTTGAAGCAAACCCATATCTTCCTTACTCCTCACTCTTCTATACAGTTTAGTGTCATCCGCATACAGGTATACCTCACTTCCATTAGTTATAACTTCAGGCAAGTCGTTGATAAATATAACGAACAGCAGTGGTCCCAACACAGATCCCTGAGGTACCCCACTTGTAATTTCCCTCCACCCCGAGCCTATTCCATTCACCAATACCCTCTGTCTCCGATCTTTCAGGAAGGCTTCTATCCATTTCACACATTTCTCCCCTATATTATAGCTTCTAACTTTCTCTATTAACCTTTTATGTGGGACCTTATCGAAGGCCTTCATAAAATCGCAATATACCACGTCTATTACATCACCATCTTCTAGAATTTGCATCCAATCATCTACCACCTTAATTAGCTGTAGTACCGTCGACCTCCCCGGCAAGAATCCGAACTGTCTCCCACTGAAAAGTTGGTTTGACTTCATATGATCCATTATTCCTTCTCTAATTACCGTTTCCATTAGTTTACACACAACACTTGTCAAACTGACTGGTCTATAATTCCCTGGGTCATTTCTCTTTCCCTTCTTAAATATAGCTGTTATGCTCGCCTCTCTCCAGTCCATCGGGATTTGTCCTGTATTAAACGATACCTCAAATAACATTTTCAATGGCTCTACTAACATCTCCCCTCCTTCCTTTATGATTCTTGGGTGTATCCCATCCGGTCCCGGTGACTTACTTCTGTTCATTTTTTCTATAGCCCTTCTTATTCTAGCATGGGAAAACTCTACTAGTTCTAGTGCCGGTGCCTGTTTGATGGGAATAGTAGGCACTGCATCCTCCGACTCCACTGTTAGTACCCCCCCAAAGTATTTCCCCAGCACCTCTGCTTTCTCCTTATCAGTCTCCGCTCTACTCCCATCATTCAACCCCCCCACCAGCTCTGGGATCCCTACTCTTCTTGTTAATTTTTCCTGAATGTACTTCCAGAATATTTTATATGGGACTACTAACTACTCACTTACATTTCTGGGGAATGTACTTAAAGTAAAGGGAACTAAGATTGTATAGTGTTATTCAATTCTTCTTTCTCTTTTAACGTGGAGATTTTTATATTGAAATATTAGCTCTTCCAGCCTAGCGTGTCCTTATGAGCATTGATTTTTGAAATTTTCTCACACAACAGGTTCGCATGTGGGACACCTAGGAGGATCTGCAATCTCCCTGGCGGGAGGAAGTTACCATGGATAAGAGTGTTTTCTCTTTTTGTAAGGCTTTGGGGTGTAACAATTTAACGGTTATCGGCCACACCCTCTGTGTGAAGCGTGTTCCTTGTTTAGACCGTTCTCGTGGTCGTTGGCTTTCCTAATCGTGCACTCATTGTTCAGCCCTCCGTAATGCCTATTTGAACCATGCTGATAGTCAGTGTAAGACTATTTTACTTCACATTAGATCTGATTATGTAACGTACTGTAAGACAGTCGCCCATAAATATTTGCAACTGGATGACCAGATTTTAGATGACTTGCTTAACCCATTGACTGCGGGTGACGTCCCGGAATGTCCTGGCAATTTACAGCAATTTCCAGACTTGAAAAGCCTGTAAAAGCCATAGAAACCTAGTGTCAGTGGGCAGGAGCGTGAGGGACCCACCTCCGACCCTCAGAGCAGCGAGCCGCTCACTGAGGGAGACTGTGTCTCGCGCGGGTGTCTCACAACAGTGTTGCCGAGCGAGCGAGAGCTAAGTGTTAGGTTGGTGGAGGATCAGACAACATTGGGTTATTATTTTCGGGCATCATGGTTGTGTCCACAGTGGTGCATGTATTGTTGTGGGGGGCAGCCTTCACTCTGACTCTACTACACTCGGTGTCGTGTGGCTACCCCGGTTCCCGAGACTGTTGTTAAGGGTCTTGCTGAGTACCGTGGAAATTGCATTGTCACTGCTATAAGCTAAAAACAGTGTGCAAAATTTGTTAAAGTTTTTGCACCACACATATCTGCCATCCTGTGCGTGGTCTCTCCACGCATCTCGGTTGGGCTACCCCCAAAGGGTAGCCAAGTCGATCCCCACCTGCCCGCGGTGACCTTGCAGACACCACTTTCCATTTTTTTCTTTTCCATTTAATTTTTTTTCCATTGTGGTGGCACTGACGGGGACGGCGCTACCTGGGGGTCTGTCCCAGGTAGTTATTTTCACGTTTTTTTAAAACTAGGGTTTTCTCTTATTTTTAATCAGATACAAAATACAGGTGTTTTTGTTTTTAATTATTGGTTACTTCCACTGAAATGGCAGCGGGCAAGCAGAGTTGTAGTTGTGGGAAGGTTGTGGGCAAGGCCAAATCGCTGGGCTGCTACTCGTGTGGTACCTATTTTCACGTTAACTGTATAAATGTTGATGATGAGGACCTCAGAGTACTTGCAAAGAAGAAACCTGGATTTAAATGGCATCGCACTGTTTGCGATACCACCCCCCTGGCTGCAAAGGATGCAGCAATTAGTCAGCAGACCTTGGATGACCTGACGGCTGCCCTAGTTGGTGAAGTGAAGACTGCCAGTGTAAACAAAGTGAAGGGTGCCCTTGCTGCGGTGGCCGTGGAGATAGAGAGTATTGGTAACAGAATGGATATCCTTGAGACTAAAGTTGCTGCCCCTGACATTCCCTTGTTTGCCAAGATAGTTCAGCAAACATTTGAAGAGACCAAAAAGGAGCCGACCAAACGCACCACTGAGGTGGTAGATGGTGGAAAGAAAAAACTGTCTGGGACCATCAGGTCCTGGTAGTGAAGCCAAAAGACCGATCCTCCGAGCCAGTAAGCCCACCAGATACAAAGGCAATCGAGACTGCTTTGGCTTCGGTTCCGGTTAACAAGTTAACTAGAACTGATTCAGGTGTACTGGTGGTACGACTTCCATCCAAGAAAGCCAAAGAAGATGCAGGAAGGGCCATCAATCAGTGTTTGGGGGTGGACAGTGCCTTCAGTGTCTCCGAACCAAAGAAGATGATGCCAAAAATGACTCTGGTAGGCATTGCTAATGACGCTGAGGAAAATGAGATCATTCCCAGCATCCTCAACAAGAACCCAAGAATAAAGTCCCTGGTCGACGATGGCTTAGCTATGAATTTGCTATTCACCAAGCAAAAGAGTGATGCACACACAAAGACTGCGGTAGTAAAAATGTCACCTGAAATACGCTCTTCCATCGTGGATGATGGCAATTCTGTGTATGTTGGACTTGTGAGATGTCGTGCATACGATCGCTTCTGGGTAACACAATGTTACCATTGCCAGGGCTTTGGCCATACCAGTGACAGGTGTTATCGGAAAAATGAGGATCCAAAATGCAACTTCTGTGCCGGTACTCATAACTCAAAAGACTGCACCAACAAGACTTCCCCCAAATGTATAAATTGTATGAGCTCCACATCAGTTACGGAGCCGCCAAATCATTTCGCCTCAAGTAGAAATTGTCCTCTAATGACAGCTCAGAGAAATAAAGTTATTGAAAACACCAATTTTGTAGGTTCAAAAAACTGAAAAATGCACATGGGAGCCGGTTGAAACTGGGTCTGTTGAATGTTCGTTCCTTGCGTAACAAAATGGATCATATTTGCGAGATCTTGGATGAACGTAACCTTGATGTATTATGTCTCACTGAGACCTGGTTGTTTGAGTCAGATCTGAATATTATCCAGGCGGCATTGCCTAAAACCCATTCCATAATAAATGTTCCTAGGCCTAGGGGAGATCATCCGGGTGGTGGAGTGGCAGTTGTCTACTCCACATCTCTGGTGAATATCTTGCAAATAAGCCATAACCCAGCCCCTCTTTATTATGAACTGTTGGAAGTGGAAATAAAACTCCATCAACAAATTCTAAGAATGGCAGTTGTCTATAGGCCTGGCCATCGTGGCACAGATAGGGGTTTTATGGAAGAGTTTGGGCAGTTTCTCGAGGAATTTTCTGCTAAAACCGGAAGACTTTTGATATGTGGAGATTTTAATTACTGGGTTGACAGCCCTCATCTGAAGCCATTCTCTCCTGAGTTCCTTGAGTTGACTGATCAGAACAATTTTGTAAACCATGTGTCCCACCCAACTCATATCTTAGGACACACCCTTGACTTGGTTTTCTCTCCTGTGGGTTGTGGTGGTGTTCTGGATGTTGATGTTGAGAATCCTGACCCTAATACCTCTGATCATGCTTTGATTACTTTCAGCTTTGATTTCCCTAAGCCACTCACACATGAAAAAGTAATCAGATTTAGAAATTATAAAAATGCAGACCAAAATTTGGCTAGCAGTGAAGTAAAACAGTACTTGGGAAGTATTGATACTTCCAACCTTACTTCAGATGAGCTGGTGGAGGTACATGGAAATGCACTTAAATTAGTGTTCGATCATCACTGTCCAGAAGTAGAGAAGAAAATCATAGTACGAGATGATTCACCCTGGTATAGCACTCGAGTTAAATTTCTTAGAAGAGCGCGTAGAAGAGCTGAACGTGAATGGCGGAAAAATAAAACAGACTCTACATGGTTGCAATATCTGTCAGCCAGAAGAGCTGTGGTCCACACAATCAAAGATGAAAAGAAAGTGTATTATCAGGGAAAAGTTGACTCATGTGGTAACGACCAGAGGAGGTTGGCTTCAATTGTAAACAGTTTACTTGGAAAAACAAGAGTCAGCTTAAGACCTTCTGTACCCGATGCCGAGTTGGCTGCCAACTTTGTGGCATTTTTTGCTGGCAAGATAACTCGCATAAGACAGGAACTGGATGATGCTTCTGTTGGTGAAGAACTTTCAGTTGTACTCCAACCCCGACACATTCCTAATAATGTCCTCTCATCCTTTCACTCAGTAGAGGTGGACATGATCTCGTCCTACATAAGAAACCTCAATAAAACATTTTGCCCGTTGGATCCCATAAATGTTTCCAAGCCACCAAGAGTCTATGATCACACAGTTGAGTTTATTTCCAAAATAATTAATAAGTGCTTCTCTGAAGGTAGCTTCCCACATTCTGAAAAGCATGCACTACTCCGACCTACTCTAAAGAAACCTGGACTTGATGTTGAGAACATGTTGAACTATCGTCCTGTCTCCAACCTGTCCTTCATATCAAAGATATTAGAGCGTGCAATACTTGACCAATTACAACCACTACTTCAGCAGAATGAAACTATCCCAATTTTTCAGTCTGCTTACCGACAGCATCATTCAACTGAAACAGCATTGATTAGAGTACATAATGATCTAGTTGAGAATATTTGCAATGGTGTGGCCTCACTATTGGTCTTGCTTGATCTCTCTGCGGCCTTTGACACAGTGGATCACGAGTTGTTATTGAGTGATCTTTATGATTGCGGTGTGCGTGACTCCGCTCTCTTGCTTCTTGGGTCGCACTTGTCAGGTAGATCCCAGAGTGTGATGGTAAATCAAGTGGTCTCGGACTCGACACCCCTGCAGTATGGTGTTCCGCAGGGATCAGTTTTAGGTCCTATCCTATTTATAATTTATATTAGCAGTTTGTCTCTTCTGCTTCGTGCACATAATGTCACCTTTCACTTTTATGCAGATGACACCCAGATTTATGTGAGAATCACAAATATAGTTGATATACGGAGTAAGATGGAATTGTTGATGTCTGATATCAAGAAGTGGATGAGAGCGAGAAAACTTAAACTAAATGATGGTAAAACTGATATTCTCATCATCCGAGGAAATAGAAGAGCTGATGATATAGTAGGTGCCCTCTCCATCAATGTGGGTGGATCTCAGCTGCGACCGGCCAACTCTGTTCGAAATCTGGGTGTATATGTGAACTCCCGATTAGATTTCAAAGAGCATGTAAACCAGATAGTTAAAAGTTGTTACTTGCACATCAGAAATCTCTATTTGGTGAAGCCGTTTATAACCAGACGTTGCCTCCTGACGTTGGTTCACTCATTGGTCTTCTCTCGTGTTGATTATTGCAATGCCCTGTTGGTGGGTCTTCCAAATTATATTTTGAAGAAAGTTCAGTCTGTTCTTAACAGGGCCGCAAGACTAATTTTTGGTGTTCCACCTAGAACTCCTACTACATCTCTTCACATAGTACTGCACTGGCTGCCAGTAAGAGCAAGAATAGAATTTAAGTTGTGTTTGGTGACTTTTAAGGTTCTCAAATTTGGTGAGCCTAGGTACCTTGCGGAGCTGCTCTGGCGCCCACCGGCACACCATGGTGTAGTTGTGCGTCATGACAATGACCCTTTTCGTCTTGATGAACCAAGGGCTTTCCAGCAGTCTTCTTTCTTTGAGAGGTCATTCTCCTACATGGCTCCGAGGTTGTATAACAGGTTGCCGCTGTCCATGAGACAACTGAGTTCTGTCGAATGCTTCAAGAGACAACTTAAGACTTTTCTCTTTGAGAGAAGCTATGATCTTGAGAGAGGTGTCATGACAGATGACTATAGAGTTTAGGCTATTTTGCCACTGCTAGTGATTGTTAAATGTGTGTTGTATATAAGCCTTCTTTTGATGCATTGATTTTGTTCTTTTTTCTTTCTCTTTTCGAGCGCTAGTGAATTCTTCGGAAAAATTGGCGCTTATGAGAAATAAGTAACATGCTTATTATTATTAACATGCTTATTAATAATAATTAGCGGTTTTCCCGAATGTCTATGGCACCGCTGCGGGTGAACCCCGCCACCTACGAAGCCCGTTCAGGTCTCATTTTGAAGCTATTTTCACCTAGTTTTTGGCAGAATACAGTTCATTTAATGCAGATGCTTGATTAATCATTCAGGAGTGCCTGAATATGCCCTAAATAGCCCAAATATGCTTGCAGCGTAAGTGTTAACCCTCGGAATCCGGGAGGCCTCATATGAGGCAAACAAATATATTGGCAGCAATCCGGGAGGCCTCATATGAGGCAAAATGCGCGGCTAAAAATAGACGCTAAAATCGTCATAACTCGGCAACCACGCGTCGTAGCGATGTCATCTCAACGGCAGTCTACAGACAACAAAACGTTCTACAATTTGCAATTTTTTGTACTGTTCTAGGTGGTCTCAATCAGTAGCTACTGAATTATGAAGCTTGACTGTACGAAAATGGCCCCGGACACAGCGATCGTGATCATATGAGGCCCCCCGGATTCGATGGGTTAAAGGGGCATCAGTTACTTTACCCCCTGGGGGTTCCTCTCGTGAAACTTCCTCCCGCCAGCCTAAGCGACCTAGGACTGTTGATCCGCCGAATGTACCAGCATCGTCTAGCCGGCGTGACAGGTCCCACTCACCTAGACCAAGACCCAAGTCGCCTTCTGTAGATCAAGCTGCTAAGAGGTCACGCCCTGATTTTGACGCAGCACTTTCTGCCGGCGATGACAAGTCAAGAAAGAGCAGGTCTAGGAAATCCTCCTCGTCGTCGAAGAAGGCGGCTCAGCCTCCACCCCAGCCGGTAAAGTCTTCATCACACAGGGAGGCCCCAAGAGACACATCTAGTCATGTCTCCGGCCAATCTCACCGGTTGACTATTCCCCACAACCCGCAGCCCGAACCTAAGTCCTTGCCGGTATTGGGAATGGAAAGGAGTAGCAGTGTGTGTTCTAGCCGGCAGGAGTATGATAGCTCTTCTGACCAGCAAGCCTCGGTTCATGACCCCTTCTTGTATGACATTCCGGATTTGAAACTTAGAGACCTTTCTGAGCCCTACGTTCTCGATGACTCACAAACAGGAACACATCATCCCGCTGCCCGGGTCGGCGAGTCTCGGTTGGAGGTTGTGCCCCCCCCCCCCCGCCCCCCACCGACCCGGTCACCGGGATCTAATCAACACCAACGAGGAGTACATACCGAGGAGCTGGCGTCTGGCCAACGTCCATCTTCTCGGCAATCTGGAACGCAGGAGTCAGAGATGTCACGGTCTGCGTCCCAGTCTGACCAGGAAAGTGGGATATTTGTAGCTAAGGACCAATTACAGGAGTTATTTGACTTTATGAGACAGGTTAAAGGTGAGCGACAGGAATCCGTTCCTATACCAGTAGCCCCGGTGGTGCGACCTCTAGGGCAAGTTTTAGTGCAACCTCAAGTTAATGTAACTTTACCTCCCCCTACTGTCACTCCTCAGGCTCCCACTTCGGGTGCCACGGCTCTTTTGCCGTCTAATTTGAAATTGTTTTCGTATTTGCTACCTCCCCCGCTTGATAAGTCCATTCCCAGTAAGAAGGGCCCTATGCCACTTTTATATGGACCAGATAAGTCTTGGTCAGTTGTTAAGCCTTTACACCCCGAGGTCGCACAACCCACGGTTACAGGTGAGTCTCCTGTACCAGAACATTGGGTTATCAAGGCAAGTGAGGCCAAAAAGTTGAGGGCCAAGAACCAGTCTGGGGAGGTGCTTGATGTTGTCGTCAGGGCCATTCCTACATTTTATAATCCTGACTATTTTGTCTATATGGAATCCCCTGGTTTGCCTCCCGCTTCCGCCGGAATTTTTTTTTCCGACTGGACTAAATCAGAAGGGTTTAACGATTTAAAGCTGTTACAGGGTTTGACCCCAGAATTAAATGCAGTACCATTCAGGGACTCTCATGGGTCTTCTTTAGTTCATCTTCAAGGAGGGGAGTCTGGGCCATGGGTTGCATAGGGACAAGAGGCCCAGCTGTTTGCCAGCACCATTACTGTGCTAACAAAAGCAGTCATCAGATTCCGTCAGAAGACAATCATTGGTTTTCTATGTCGGTAGGCAAGGCGGACGGGATACCACAATACATTTTTTAATTTTTGGGTGCTCCGAAACTATCTTTATGCCAGTTACCTGAACCTTTTTGTCACCCAACATAGGTACAGATCAATAAAGATTTAAAATGAGGCAGAAAGCCTGGAGACTGGCGTCCCAATACCTACTCAGCCGCCAACTTGGGGCCTCTCTGGCCAGGACGACTGAGTCGGCAACGGACGCCGGGACCCAGAAGGCTCTTCCCTGACCAGGCGCCTTCTTCTCCAAAACTCCATTCAGTCTCTCGGCAACATCCGGACTGCTCTCTTTGAGGCGGTACGGGTCTGTCAAGACCTGAGGGTGTACTTGGTGAGGAGGCTCCCAACGGAGATCGGTAGGAGACTTATACTATCCAATGTATTCACCAAAACCCTAGCCTCTGACGACGCCCGGCGCACTGTCAATTTCTTATTAGATTCACAAATTGCTACCACTTCTAAGTCTAAGGGTGAGCAGTCAGCTAAATCTAACTTTAAAGCTAAGAGTTCCTTTCGTGGTCAAGCACAGTCATATCAGTCATCAAAGACTTACACAGCCCCTGCGAATAACGGGACACCTCGAGGGCGAGGTCAATCCAGGGGACGAGGGCGTTGGTTCAGGGGTCAGTCTAGGGGTAAACCCAGTAGTGATGGTAGCAAGGTCTCTCATCCCCCCCCATTCCAAAATCAGTCACATCCCTCCTCTTCAAAAAACTGAGTTACCACAAGGCTCTCTCACTCCCAGTGCCAAGGCAAGGCGAGACGGAACCGAGAGTAGTACAGTACGTACTCCAATTTTGCGTGTTCTGATTTTGCGACCGAGACCCCAAGAATGCCATTGTTGATGTAAACCTAATTTTGCGGTGTAACTCTACTTTTGCGGGTGGCGCCGTAAGAAAGTGGGGCTCTCCGCACTAGTTTTTTTTTTTTTTGGGGGGGGGGCCCCAGGCCACCCAAGCCTCGGACACCCTCCCTCCATCCCCGCAAGCCCAGCCATCTTTCGAGTCTAGGTAAATGCTCAATTGCTCATTTAATTTGATTTTCTCAAGGATAATGATAATGTCTTATGTTTTTCTGTATTTTTCTTTATTGTGGGATGTATAATTACATGAATGTGTGTACAAACAAAGCAAATAAATTACGGAAATCACGAAAAATTGGGCCGTCACTGATGAAATGTTGACCATATTCATTTTCCCCCATAAGGTTAGTTAATCCAATTCCACTTTTGCGGCCCGCAATGTCGACCAATTTCTCGCAAAATTGGGGTACATACTGTACTGCCGGACAACACCAGTTATGCAACTGGCAACTTCCGAGATTGTCATCGGGCATGGCCCCGGCGAACATGGGCAAGGACAGTGGTCCGCAAAGGCCTCTCCTGGCGGTGGTCCCGGCGACCCCGTTTACGTATCCCCACAGAATTCAATCTTGTTTCAATGGAGGTGGGATCAATCGTCAAAGAGATGGCCCACAAGCAGATAATTATCCCCAGTCCTGTGTCACAGCCCGTATTCATATCCCGGTTGTTTTTGGTGCCAAAAAGGGACAGTGTTCAGATGAGGCCGGTGATCGACCTCTCATATCTAATCACACTTTCACAATCAGTCATTCAAGATGCTGACTGTGAATCAGATCAGATTGACACTCCCGCCGCAGGGCTTAATGTGCTCCATCGATCTGACAGATGCCTACTGGCATGTCCCAATCAACAAACGTTTTCAAAAGTTTCTAGCTTTGCGCAACGGGGATCAAACGTTTGTCTTTCAGAGAATGCCCTTTGGATTAAATCTAGCACCCCGAGTTTTCACAAAATTAGTCTGACAGGCCTTGCTAAAATTACTCGAACTGGGGATCATGGTGTTATGGTACCTATACGATTGGCTAGTGGTAGCACAATCCAGAATAATATGCCTTCAACATGTTCAACAGGTATTAGATCATGTAGCTGCCTTGGGGTTCAAGGTGAACTTAGCAAAGTTCTCCTTGATCCCCACCAGGAAAATCCAGTGGGTGGGCCTTATCTGGGATACCGAGTTACTCACTCTGAGTCAGAGCGAAGACAACCGTCAAGAGATTTCGGAGGAAGCTCTTTCGGTTTCTTCATTCCCGGACAACAACGAGGAGGATCTGGGAATCTCTGGTAGGCTCACTCAATTGGATACAGCTGACGGTCCCGTTAGGTCGTCTGAAGGTCAAAAGAATTATTTTGGAAGGAAACAGGTGCTTTCCGCTGTTGCCAGCGGAAACACTGCAGCAAATTCCAACTTTAATCCACAACCTCCTGGCGGCCTGGGCAAAGCCAGAAGTAATACACTCCTCCTTGACATGGACAGCTCCGCCTCCGACAGTCTGGATAGATACAGACGCGTCAGGTACACTGGGATGGGGTTACCAGTCAAACCTAGGTCATCAGGGTCAGGGTCTATTGTCAACTTCAAATCATCTTCATATCAATGCCAAGGAATTGCTAGTCCTCCTATTCTTTTTACAGGAGCACGGCATGAGCCAGGCGGGAAAGTCTCTTGCCTTCAGAATGGACAACTTGACTGCAGTGACATGCATTCAAAAGCAAGGGTCAGCGAGATCTCGAGTGTTACAAGGGTTGTCGGAAAAGATCTTTCGACTAGCTGCAAGGCTAGAGATTTTATCTTCATGCAACATATCTGCCCGGCATGGCGAACGTGTGGGCAGATGCTCTGTCTCGGAGACAGAGCACTCAAGTAGAATGGGCTCTCAAGCAAAACATCTTTCAAGAGATGATTGCCGAACCCTACCATCCACAAGTGGACTTGTTCGCGTCAGAGGCAACACACAAGCTACCTCAGTACCTCACACGTCGGAGTCAGACTCCGGCGGGGGGTCCGGACGCATTTCTGGTAGAGTGGAACAAATGGAGCTCCATTTATCTGTTTTCACCTCCAGACGCATCCTTAATCCTTCTGACCCGGGGTCCCCCTCCTAAGGACAGTGTGGGGTACCCGGGCGATTTGGCCGAAAAACGTCTAGGTCTAGGCTACCGTATCTTTGTTATTTTAACTGCTAGAAAATTTCCCACGCATCTATAAACGTAGTGCGGTTTTCAATCTGTAGACTGGCGTTGAGTAGAGCTCTGTAAGTCAACTGGTTCAGTTGTGATGACGATTTCCGTGGAGCGAATTTTTCCGCGATGTTGACAATATCGGAGCTTTTCAGACACTAATTTCGTCTGACGTCACAACAACAACATTGATCCGACGTCTCCTTCTTGTTTTCGGAGGTACGGTGACGCAATGACCGGCTTTGTTTACATGCGTCGGACGCACAGCGTTCAGACCAAGCTGAATAGGCTTTCAAGCTTACTGCCTGTTATAAGGACACCCGGGATCCTGCCCAACTGCCGCGGTGTCCTTATAAAAGGACAGCCGGGCTGGAAGGGTTAATGTGCAAAGTAGTTCACAAACTACAGGGTTATAGAGGCATGGTCTCGATGATCGCGCCGTTGTGGCCAGCTCAAGTTTGGTACAATCAACTGAAGACGTGGTGCGAGAACCCAGTGTCGCTCCCGATCTCGTGCTTCCACTTAGACACAATTGGAAACCTCAAGACCTCGCTGACTTTTGCCTTATGGACATTCAGAAGGCCAAGTGGCTAGGCCAGTTTGGGGAATCCGTGACTCACAAATTGATTAATCAGTATGCTAAATCAACTCAAAGACAGTATCAATCTCATTGGAAGTCGTTTACTACCTGGATCATAGAAACTGGTCAAAAACAGTCCCAGTCCTCGGTGGCTCTGGTGTTTAATTATTTATATTACCTCTTTGAAATACAAAAGTTGTTAGTTGTCACATTAAGGAATCACCTCACAGCAATTCGGACACCGTTTTTCGATTTAACTGGCCTGTTCGTGCCGGAGGCGGAGGAAAAGGGGTTCATGCGGTCTTGCTTTCGGCTTCGCCCTCCTCCTCGCCAACTCACACCCACACACAGCCCGTAGCCTAGTAGGTAGAGCTCTCGTCTCACACACGAGGGGTCGGGGGTTCAATCCCCGGCCGGGCGGAGACAAATTGGGCTTGTCTCCTTTCATGTGTTAGCCTCAGTTCACCTAGCTGTAAATAGGTACCTGGAATAAGTGGACGACGTTGTGACGTCCCATCTGGGGTTGGCAAAAATGGTACAAGGCGAGATGGGTATCATATGGTTCACCTAAGCTGATGGCTACCTAAGCCTTCCGGCGAGACGGTACCGTCTATAGTGAGAATGGTACCATACAGATCCACCCTAAGCCTTCGTTTCCGATGTCGCCAATTTGCTAAATACAGACTACACACACATCCACAGCCATTTCAACAGTACATAAAACACTTAACATGCATTTCACGCAATACATTCCCAGTTAAGGAGGCGCGATAATAATGAGCTTAGCTCGCATTGCGTGGATTCCCCTTGACGAACAAGTAACTGAGTAACCTGGTCGCTTGATCTGGCCCTTGAAATGCTTCAATCCCGTAAATATTGCCATAATCCTCCTTTCGAGTTAAGACTTAAAAAGGCAATTTTTCTAATGGCATTGGCTACGGGTGACAGGGTGTCGAGTTGGTGGCGATGAGTTCGGAGCCAACTTGTTTAAGGTTTTCGAGGCGCAACATGAGTGTACATATTGCCCCTGCTCCTAATTTCACTGCTAAAAATGAACATAGTAATCATGTATTTACAGAGTTTGAAGTTCCAGCTCTGAAACAGGGCGATAGGCACCATTTACTTTGCCCGGTGCAGTCACTTATGTTATTTATGCGGGATTCCTGGCCATCACAGGTGGGCTCCCTCTGGGTTTCACAAACAGGTAAACGTCTTCAAAAACGCCGGCTAGCTGCATTACTGGTAGAAGTGATTCGAAAGAAATCCGGGCGTGTTGGCTAGAGCGCACGATATCCGGAAGTGGGCGGCGTCACTCAGATTTCTCCACAATTACTCTCTCGATGATATTCAACAGACCCAGCTGTGGTCATCTAATCATACATTTCTAACACGTTACCTGTCCGTGAATCTCATGAAACCTTCTCGTACATGTGCAGCATTAAGGCAGAAAGTCTAGTTTTAAGCTATTTTTGTAAAGAAAAAAGGGGGGGGGGAGTATCCTAGCTAAGGACTCTAACCTGCCTCTTATGTGATACAAGATATGACGAGAATGAAAGGTCATGTGATAACCCATTCCTTAGACTAAAATAAGTCTAGTCAGGAAAACAAAAATTATTTACTTTATAGATGCAATAGTTTCCATTATGCTCATTAATCTTAAGGATTAGGATTAAAAGAGAGAGTACAAATATTTTGTAATACAGTACCTGTGGGCCATAAATATATAGGCCACCATATTATCAGTATTGATAAAAGATTTATTTATTTATGTATCTATAAGCTATATGTATAGTTTATGTGTTTCACCAACTGTTCTGTCAAACGTAAAGGTGCTAACACCGCAGGCTACCCTTAAGGAACGCCGCCTGTAAACCCTTTATTATTTTTATTATTAAACTGATCTTTTTAGTACGTGTTTCTTTGGACCTTTGTAATTTATTAGTGGTTAATGATGTTCATGATGAATGTCCCCCTCCAGTCTTGAGATATCAGGCGCATCGTCAATGATGAAGGAGCCACTAATAAATTATAGGTTTGAGTCCCGAAGGGAAGAAGGAAAACCTAATATTTAGTACAGTAGTGGCCCCGGAATCATTGACGATTTTGGCCCTCACTTCCATCCCCTTCCCATTCATTTGCTATGTTTTGAGTCTTGATATATCAGATAAGGAGGAACAAGCGCTTCGAGGAGTGAAGCGAAGCGTACCCAAACAGCAGACGCATGAGAAGCGCAATGCTTAGATCAAGTTTAATCTTTTTATTTTATTATTTTTTGCTATTTTTTTCTAGTAGTGGTACCCACATCATATAGAACGAGTCCGTGAGTGGTTTTTAAGAGCGTTTCGCTCACGATGTGTGGCAATCGTATTTTGATCTCTCCCGGGCGGGAAGTTTGAAAGACAAGCTTGAGTTCAAAGATTGGCCATAAACAATGTTAAGGCGCATCGTCAATGATTCCGGGGCCACTACTAAATATTAGGTTTTCCTTCTTCCCTTCGGGACTCAAACCTATATTATAGATCCACTACAACAATGAAATTGATCAACTGTTTACCGGTATGCCACTAAAGATAAATACATTAATGATACAGTAACATGAAAATCACTTCAATAGTTCATATAACAGTAATGACATGATATTGGCATACAAAGGATACAGTATTTGCTGTCCACTCTCTTTACTGTAAGGTATTTTCAGCACATCTATTCAGGGTGTCAAACCAGAGCGGTAACATTCAAGACAGCTAGAGCCGCCTTATTTACCAAGTTGC
Organism: Paralithodes platypus; assembly: GCA_032716605.1. Taxonomy (NCBI): domain Eukaryota; kingdom Metazoa; phylum Arthropoda; class Malacostraca; order Decapoda; family Lithodidae; genus Paralithodes; species Paralithodes platypus. Next base: position 14,819,488 of record CM064530.1, read on the forward strand.
CTTTATATTTTTTCAAAGAATATAGCGTTTTATTTTTGTTTTTAATGGTTTGAGTGGAGGATTTGCATTAACTTACCCATTATTCATTAATCTGAAGATACAGCCTCAAATGGCGCCATTTATTGGGTGAATCGCGCTTTTACAGTAGGTAAGGGAAATTGTGGGGTACATTGGATACACGATGGGTTGAGGGGGGGAGTTGCCCCCCCTCACCCCCCCTTGATTTATTGTCATCCTCATGTATGTAGATCTATAAGGGGGCAAAAACAGGTTGCCGGTATTTTGGCTCACGCCATTTATTGGGTGAATCGCACTCACCACATCTTTCAAAACAAGAAGAAGAAGGAAGTCAAGTCGAAAGATTCATTGGGCGTAATGCTTTGTTTACGGTCGGGACTTATTATTTTTGTGTTATTTTTCGGTGTAATCGGGTTTTTTCAAGTGTCGATAACAAAATTCCTCCATGCGGACTATAATGAGAAAAATATGGCGAGTCTATTGGTCCCTATTTTCCCTAATAAATTATTTCTAATAGGGCAGCGAAAGAGGTCTTGAATATTATTGATTAGAGAACAAGATCTATGGCCTATTTATTGTGAATAAATTATATGTACCCTTATACTGTATATTAATAGTTAATATCCTATGTAGCCTATTCATTCATTCTTCTGTAACCTACATACCGCTGATAAGGGTCTTTCAAAACTTTAACCAATAGAATTTCACCCGCAACATTTTACTTTGCTAACAGGTACCGGTAACATGACGTAACTTCGGACGTGGAGGTAACGGGATGGATGTAGTTACCGGGTGTACCACTACCGACATACAACATAAATCATCTATAAATACTTATAATAAAATAAATACTTATAAATCTATAATACTAGGTTAGGTTAGGTTAGGTTGTTTGGTTAGGGTAATGTATTTTTGTATCCAAAGGCAGTCAAAATAGACGGGAACATGATGGTGAGCGTCCGCGTAGTGTAAACAAGACGGGCGGTACACCCGGTAACTACATTCTTGCCAAGGTAACTTTGGACACTAGAAAAACTACCATATACAATGAACCAGTTATGGGATAAATACATGATGTTATGGAAAAACAAGTATGTCTTCGGTGTTCTTCCATAATGCAGAGTAATTTTTCCATAACTGCACCTTATATACTTTTATCCAGAAGCGTCCAAAGTATAGCCCCCGTCCGAAGCTAGGGCAATTCATGGTAGTCTACACTCTGATTCATAAAATATGGCCTTAAATTTTCAAAGCTATCTTGAAATTAATTGATTCTACTTATTAATGCTTTACTTAGTACGGTACATGCAGTTCAAAGGTTCATAACAGCTATTTGAGGAGTCAGATGAAGAGCTAGAACTTGTGTCCTATTGTCGGTTTAATTTCAGCTGACAGTAGTCATGTTCTAATCTTGTTTATTCCGCTATTATGAAGATTTTGTAGCGAAATACGATGTTCATTATGAAAACTTGACATAATTATGGCACCGAGACATAGTAGTCTAATATTTTTTGTTAAGTATTGAGAAATAAGTTTTTTATTATTATTATTATTATTATTATTATTATTATTATTACAGTAAAAGTCCTGTAATCCGAATAGCAGGGGAACGGGCCTCGTTCCGATTACCGGATTTTTCGGATTATTGGAATTTACCCCTATGAACCTGTGTATTAATGGCCTTACGAAAACCTGAATACAATATAGGCTATGCATATGCACAATATAACGCTATACTGTAAATCTAATATGACACATAATGGTAAACTTTTAAAGTGATTTCATGAACATATGATATGTGTGTGTACCATTATGTGTTATTTGGGTGGGTTTTGGGTGGCCTAATGCCTCAAAAAGGGGACTTTGGGACTTTTTGAATTTCGGACTATCGGGTGAATTCGGATTTGGCCTCATTTTCAAAAATTCGGACTATTGGGAGATTCCAATTATCGGTCGTCGGATTATCGGACTTTTACTGTATTATTAACCCTTGTCTAGCGGGGTGTTTTGGGCTCATTTGGGCATATTCAGGCCCTCCTGCATGATAAATCAAGCATCTGCATGAAAAAAACAATATTTAGCAAAAAACTAGGCACTAAAAGCTTCAAAATGAGACCAGAACGAGCTACGTAGCACTCGTGGTTCTCTTGCAGTGGTGCCACGAACATGGAAGTTTAGCATATATCGGTATATTTTTCCCAGCTATGCTCACTACTGGCTACACTGCCGGCCTCTCGAGAACACAGGGAACATGAGTTAATGGGCGGCGGTAAGCCCTGGGAGTCGGCTGTCTGGCCCGCTGCTCTCCCGGCCATTTGCACTCTATTTTAACCCTTTAAAAGCCTTAATAATGCTCCTAACTTGCTGCAAATTGGTGCACGACTTAAGTCGAGCGCCGCTCTTTAAGGGTTAAGGGATGCGAGATTACCGTCAGTTTAAATATAAGACATAGTGTTTGCCTACAGCCAAATGTTTATTACCGGTACTTCGGGAATTATCAATCCATTGCATTTATGCTTCGTACATACAGTATGTACAGTATTAGGATGACTGGAGAAAGTTGAAAATTTCCCACCCCTAAACCTCGTCTTTATCTATTGGGGCTTCTATTTTATTAATTTATTTATTTATTTGTTCATTAGGCCTTAAATAAACTGTATAGATTTTTTACAAGTAATTTAAGGAACCATTCTGGGACCTGTATTTTATAGATGAACAGCAAACCTTATTTTTCTTGGTATTTTGGAAAGAACTGTTGAGTGCTTGGTATAATTTTAAACCTTAACAAATTCTGCACAATCTAGTCATAAAAAATCCCAAGAAATATATAGGCTAATGGATGATGATGATGACGACAACGATAATTTACCATAGCATAAGTGATTATTATAATAGATGATTGAGATGAAAAATTCATACAAGCAAAAGATAAGAGTTAATTTTGCTGGGGAAAAAAATAGTACAATCTGTGCTGGCGGAGCTATGTGAGGAGTAAGGAAGATGTGGATTTGCTTCAAGGAGATGTGGAGGGAATGAAGGGATGGTCTGAACATTGGTTAATGCCTTTTCATCCAAAAAAATGCAAGTACATGCGGATTGGGACAAGCAAGACAGACAAGGTGGGGTACAGTATGTATGAAGCGATGGAGGAAGTGAATGCAGAAAAGGATATAGGAGTAGTGATCGACAATAAGTTAAATTTCTCAGAACATTTAGCGGAAAAGATAAATAAAGCCAATAGAATTGTAGGGCTGATAAGGACATTCGTGTCAATGGATGAAGAAATCTTCAGGAATCTCTATACAGCGCTGGTTAGGCCGCACCTGGGATATGCGAACCAGGTGTGGGAAAAACTCAATTTTTCTGTCACCAATTTTCCCATGGATTTTTTTTTATTTTTCCCTGTTAGTTTTCATCAATATATATTGTTTGGAAATAATTACAACCCTCGGAGAAACCGTTTTCCCTATTATACAACGATCTTAAGACACGCCGCCCGATAATGGGGAGGGCTATGAAGTTCAGGGAAAATGAGGGGTTAAAAGCACATTAGCCTAACCTAACAACCTTACCTAACCTAACCTAGTATTATGGGTGGGGGCTGCCACCCCCACACCCCCGCTGATTGGGTAACGGTGCAAAAAACACAGTATTATGGGACATACCCTCGCCGCCACCGAGTGGCAGTGGGAGGGCCAAGAGGTTCACAACAATAACATGAGTGCGCGGCGGACGCAGTGTTGCCATAGGCCTATTGTCGTATTGCCAGAATTATCGTATTGTGACTTCAAAATTATGGAATTTGCACCAAAATTATCGTACACGCTAATATATATATATATAGGCCTATATATATATATAGGGAATGTTTGTTCTAAATGGCGTGTGTACGAATCGGTGCCGTCTATAGGAAGGCATTGACAACCATGTTACGAAAAAATCCCATTTTAGTACCATATATTTTTATTAGGTTTTGCCGAGGGTTGAAACTAATTTTAATATGATGCTTAGAGCATATAGATTCCATATCTGTCTTCAAATATGTCAAAATAATTGGTGAAAAATAAATGGAGTTATACTCAGGTGTGGGCTCCATATATGGTAAAGGATATAGATGCAGTGGAGAAAGTGCAGAGGAGAGCTAGCAAGCTGGTACCAACATTGAAGAACGCGGACTATGAGCAGAGGTTGAGGACACTGGGACTTCCGACACTGGCATATAGGAGAAAGAGAGGGGATATGATAGAGACTTTTAAGATAGTGTCAGGAAAGTATGATGAGGATGTGTGTGAAGGTATCTTCTTGATGCGGGAGGGAACAAGAACGAGAGGACATTCTAAGAAAATTTACAAGGAAAGAAATAAGCTTGAAAAGGCAAAGAACTCATTTTGTGATAGAGTGGTAAATGAGTGGAACGCACTGCCCCAGTATGTAGTCGATTCCGAATCAGTAAGGAAGTTTGAAAGTAATCTTGATAAAGCATGGGGAAGACAAGATTTGGGTAAATGTTTACCTATGGTCCCGTTAAAATATCCTCAAGTAACCTATTAAGAACTGGTCAGGGGACTGGTTAGAACTTGTAGGATGTTTAATTGAAGCGCGGAAATCAGTATTTACTGAGACCGCAGCAGTGCAAGTACTGGCATTGAGCTGGATACACAGGCCTAGTTTGCCTTTTTCCAGAGGATCTACCGGTACTGTAAGAATCTGTAAGAGAAATAAAAGTCTTAAAATGCGCTATGTTTTACGGAGAGGGTCTGTACGGCGTCACATACCTTACCCCCTGCACATGCGCGGCCCCGCCCACTGCCCAAAATGTACAAATATTATATTATATTATATTATATTATATTTATATTATATTATATTATATTATATTAGATTAGATTAACCTAACCTCACCCTAATATAATATAACATAACATAAAATTTTTGCCTGAACTAGTCATTGTTTACCTGGGAAAGAGAGGGCAGGGACCCTGGGTGACCCATAGCGCATTTTAAGACTTATTTCTCAGTAAATACTGATTTCCACACTTCAATTAAACATCCTACAAGTTCTAACCAGTCCCCTGAACAGTTTTTAATAGGTTACTTGAGGATATTTAAATAACGGGACCATAGGTAAACATTTATCACAAAATCTAATAACAAAATCAGTGGCTTATTCTATCTATCTATTGCTGGACACCGTAATCCTCGAAGGGGTGGCCACAAACCATCCAGCACCGCTTTAACGCATATACTTCTTAGCTTATTCCATACGATAAATACCATCAAACAAAGTAGGCTATATATAGCCTAGCCTATACAATTACACTAGGCCTACTCGGTAACTCTCCTCATCCATGACTCATGAGCTATCATAAAAAATATCACATTCAGCAGTCAGCACTGAATCTGCAGTCCTTTGTCTCAACCCTTACCCATAGGGCCATAGTCCCTTATTATCATAGGCTAGCGCTTGAACACTACTCACTAGCGGCTAGCCTAATGTACCGGTACCGTGTACAGTACATACCATAATACGGTGTATCGGTATATGGGTATCGGTATCGGTGTATCGGTAGCCTACGTGGAGAGTAAGAGGGTGGTGAAGAGAGTAGTGAAGGAAAGTAAGAGAGAGTAGATGAGGAATTTGGAAGGAATCTGAGTGTAAAATGGAGGGAGAGTAAGAAACTGTTCTGGAAAGAAGTCAAGAAAGTTAGGGAAGATAGCAAGGGAAACAGTAAGGGTGTGAAAGATAAGAATGGGAGAATGCTAGCCGAGAAGCAAGAGAGAGTCTAAAGATGGAGGGAGTACTTCAGTGCAGGGTGTCAAATGAGAGCCGAGTCCAATATTTTTTGTCTTTATTATTGTATATGTAAAGATAAAATTATGGTTTACAGTATAGTTTAAATTATGTCTTTGGAACTTGGAAGTGATAAAGTGGCCAAAACAATGCTATTCCAAGTTAATTTTCTTGTATTCCTTCTCATATTCATTCGAGTCTCCACACAAAATTGCTTCGGTTTGACACCCTGCTTCAGTGAGTTGCTAAATGTAAGGAATGAAGAGCCAGCAAACATAGCTGGATATGGTATGGGAGGGAGAAGAAGAGAAGTAGTGGAGGAGGAGGTGGGGATCACCGATCAGGAGGTCAGAAGTGTGGGAAGCCATGAAAAGAGTGAAGTTGGGGAAAGCACCAGGAACAGATGGAGTGTGTGGGGAAATGTTGAGGTATGGTGGTGAGATAGTGATAGAATGGGTATGGAAAATGTGCAAACTAGCATGGGAGAAGGGGAGTGCACCCGATGACTGGAAGACTGGCATAATAGTTCCCCTATATAAGGGCAAAGGGGAAAGAGGAGTGTGTGGTAATCACTGAGGAATATGTCTTCTAAGCGTAGTAGGGAAGGTATACAGTAGGGTAGTGATTGAGAGAGTGAGAGTGAGAATGGAGAAATTGATAGGCGACGAGCAGGGAGGTTTTAGGAAGGGAAGAGGATGTGTAGATCAGATTTTTACCCTGAATTGTGTTGTGGAGAAGTATCTAGAGAAGAAACAATTTAAGGTGTATGTTGCCTTTATGGACTTGGAGAAGGCCTATGACAGAGTGGATAGAGAAGGTTTGTGGAAAGTACTTAGAATATACGGAGTAGAGGGCAAGCTGCTGAAAGCAGTGAAGAGCATGTATGAGGGTGCAAAGGCGGCAGTACGTGTGGAGAGTGAGCAGAGCGAGTTCTTTGACCTGAATGTTGGTTTGAAACAGGGGTGTGATGTCCCCGTGGTTGTTTACTGTACCGGTATATATGGATGGAGTCATGAAAGAAATACTATCAAGAGCAGTGGATGTTGGTGTATCGCTGAAAAGGGAGGGAATTGAGTGGAAGCTACCTATACTGCTGTTTGCGGATGATACAGTTCTGATGAGTGATAATGAATGGGAGTTGCAGGGTCTGGTAAATGAGGTTGGAACAGTGTGCGAAAACGGAATTTGAAGGTAAATGCGGGGAAGAGCAAGGTTATGGTCTTCGAAAGGCGTGAAGTCACAGAGTGTGAGGTGAACGGTCAGGCTATGGAGATCGTCAACTCTTTTAAGTATCTGGGCAGTGTGTTGAGTAAAGATGGGACTATGGATGAAGAAGTGCGGGAGAGGGTACAACAGGGGAAGAGGGTTGTAGGAACGCTAAAAGAAGTAGGCCTAACAAGAAATAGGGTGGTCAGTATGGAAGTGAAGAAGTCCTTGCATGACAGTGTGGTAATCCCGACACTGACTTACGGAAGCGAAGCATGGACGTTTGGTTGAGAGACTCAGACCAAGAGTGAGAGCAGTGGAAATGAATTACTTAAGGAGTGCGTGCGGAGTTACATGGAGGGATAGACAGACTAATGAGGAAGTAAGAAGGAGGTGTGGTGTGGAGGTAGATGTGCTGGAAAGTGTGAAAAGGAACAACTTGAGATGGTTCGGCCATATGGAACGTATGGAAAGCGAGAGAATGACTAAGAGGGTGTACGAGAGCGAGGTGGAGGGACAGAGAGGGAGAGGTAGACCGAATGAGAGGTGGAAGGATGGAGTGAGGAAGTACATGAACAAAGGTGGTGCTGGTTGGGGGGAGGGGCGTCGACTGACTGGGGACAGAGGTGCATGGGGGCGGTTCGTTCGTGGCCACCCCTTCGGGGATCACGGCGTCAGGTAATAGATAGATAGATAGATCGGTATCCAATTTACCCCACAATTTCCCTTACCTACTGTATCAGCGCGATTCACCCAATAAATGGCGCAATTTGACGCTGTATCTTTAGATTGATAGATAATGGGTTTTATGCAAATCCTCGGTCAATATACAGGAGACGCAACAATATAGGTAGGAAATTTCTAATGGTAGTTTTGGGTTCCTATCATCATATGCTTCATTTAGAGGTAAATTTCTATAATTGCACCTATACGAGCTAAAAAATATATTATTGTATTTAACAGGAAGGTACGACGAGGTACGTGATGTGGTATAGGTGGCAATATGAGGAAATGGATTATAAGGGCATTCCGCCCCCTCTGACAAAAGTCTATCAATCTAGATGTGACACGGATTTTACATTGTTTCAGAGACATTAGCCTAACCTAACAACCTTACCTAACCTAACCTAGTATTATGGGAGGGGGCTGCCGCCCCCACACCCCCGCTGGTTGGGTAAAACAGTAGAAATCCAGTTAGTTGGGGTGGAGTGAGTAATCGTAGATTTTCGTAAGGGGGTCAGAGGGGGCGGAATGCCCTTATAATCCATTTCCGCATATTACCACCTATACCACATCACTTACCTAATCATAACTTCCTGTTAAATACAATAATAATTTGTTTAGCTCATATAGGTGCAATTATAGACCTATACCCATTTCTATATAGCCTACTTTTTATCCCCGGGAAAAAAAAAAACAGACAAAAATCTTGGGATTTTTCATTTTTTCTCTTGGGGATTTTTTTTTTTGTCATTAACCCAACCAAAAACCCTAACCTAACCTAACAGCCCCCAAATACATTTAGGTTAGGTTAGGTTAATGGAAAAAAAAAATCCCAAGATTTTTTGGAAATTTTTTAATACCACAAATTTTCAGTTTTTTTTATATTTGTTTTTTTCATTTGCATCAATGTAATCAGTGTTTGTAATTAATTAGAAATCTCGGGAAAACCTATTTTCCCCATTAGGCCTATCGATCGATGTTGAGACACGCCCCCCCCCCCCAGTACCATACTTTTTTATTAAGTTTTGCCGAGGGTTAAAACAAATTTTCTTATGATCTTTAGAGCATATAGATTCAATATTTATCTTCAAATATATCAACAAAAATTGTGGTATTAAAATAACATTGAACCGATTTTTTTTTTCCCGGGGATAAAAAGTATATAGAAATGAAGCATATGATGATAGGAACCCAAAACTACCATTAGAAATTTGTTACCTAAATTGTTGCGTCTCCTGTATATTTACCAAATCCACCACTCAAACTATGCAAAACAACTATGAAACACTAGGCCTAGCCTATATTCCTTGAAGAAAACAACAAAACACATGGTAAATAAGGCCGATGTAGTCTTGTAGAACGTTACCAAAATTTGTTACCTATAGCCTATTGTTGCGTCTCCTGCATATTTACCGGCAATAGGATTATAGGCCTATTCACATGCTATAGGCTATTGAAATGAAAAATACATTTTGACCTAGGCCTACTGTGTTGCGGATCGGTAAATTGACCTAGGGCCGCCTCTTTACCGAATACCGTTAGACCTAGGTGACTCGGCAACTTGGCATACCGGCATTCCTTTAAAATCCTAAAACCAATAGAAGCCGAATCCATGCAATTGCCTAGTTTCAGAGCTAGGTATGAATGAATGAATGGGTATTAACCGTATTAACAATTTAAGCTAGCCTACTGCAACGGCGGAATTAGGCTACCCATTCACACGGTTAGCTTAATGCAGGAAAGTTTCAGCCCCCTGCGTCAGTGCATCAAGAACATTTAGCCTAAGAACATCTGGCCCCATCAAAAGCCCCTCGAGGCATACCATGGCAGGTCAAACCCAAAGTATATAGACTACTTAGGGAAAAATGTTATTTTAATACCACAAATTTTCCGAGTGTTTTTTATAAACAAAATAGGTCATTTGCATCAATATATAGTGTTTGTAATTAATTAGAAATCTCGGGAAAACCTATTTTCCCCATTAGGCCTATCGATCGATGTTGAGACACACCCCCCAATAGTGATTTGAAAAGACATTAGCCTAACCTAACAACCTTACCTAACCTAACCTAGTATTATGGGTGGGGGCTGCCGCCCCCACACCCCCGCTGGTTGAGTGCTAATCCCTTAATAAAAAAAAAAAAAAAAATTGGCTGTCGATTATACGAAGGTGAAAGAAAAGTCGATGAAGTCTCTGCAATTTTCAGCTTGATTGTACATTGATAACGGGAAAGTACCGTATTGACAACCTTGTTACGAAAATTAAATTTTACTACCATACTTTTATATTAGGTTTTTCCGAGGGTTTAACACATTTTCATATGATCTTTAGAGCTATCGATGATTGAAAGTACCGTATTGACAACCTTGTTACGAAAAAGACATGGACAATATAAAGATGATGTAATTAAATTCATACATTGATTTTATCGTGGCCTACCGGTTTCTTATAACATGTATTTCATTCCTATATGTGTCTAAATGCGCGTAAAAATTTATTACTGATCCTGAAAAAAACAAAATATCCCCTAGGCCTATATCGCCTACATCGCAAGAGGCGGGTGGCTTTGTTTACATCCGCCGCGAAGAAGAAGAAGCGTTGGGGAAATTTTTTTTTTTGCCCCCTACTGTTTAAATATATGACGATTTCAATAAATCTTGGGGGAGGTGAGGGGGGGGGGCTTGCCCCCCCCTCTACATATTTTGTATCCAACGGCAAACGGTTATGGCCAAATAGTTATTTTTCGCGAGTGAAGGGACGTGTTTTTAGATTGTTGTTTAATGGGTAAATATGCATTTACGCCTATTTTCACACATCAAAACACCCTTACACAACTCTAAACTACATAAAAACAATCGAGACAATTTTTTAGCAATTTAATTACATCATCTTTAAATTGACCAGACATTTTAGTACCATAGGCTACTTTTTTATTATGTTTTGCCGAGGGTTAAAACAAATTTTCTTATGATCTTTAGAGCATATAGATTCAATATTTATCTTCAAATATATCAACAAAATTTGTGGTATTAAAATAACATTGAACCCTACTTAGTGTCTAGGCCTATATAGCCTACTGTACTTTGGGTCAAACCCTTCATGTAGCCCAATCAAACCGGTGGGTCTAAACTCTAAACAATGCCCTTTCTTCCGCCAAAGCTCATGTTTGACATGTTATGATGTTCTTATGTTCTTATAAGCCTGATGCAACATGCTTTAGCCTAGTGCATAGCCTAGGCCCTAATGTATAATAAACAGAACGAATATATCTAACCAGTTCAACCAAAAGGTCCAAAATTAACCTAAATACAGGAACAGAAACGCACGTTACGCACCTCAGTCCTCAGATGAAGTACTACCTTTCAAGAATTCCGTCTGGGAGCGACGCAGCTAAGGTGGACCTCCGCATGTTCCGGGTAGCGCTCCCCTCCTCATCTCTGGGTCTTTGACTCTTGATGGGAGACTGTTGAACTTGTTAGAGCCTGGGTAGCCTGTGTTGGTGGCTGGTCTGGGATTCTAACCAGCCACTTGTCTTATAGCCTAGTTTGTGTTTGAAGGTGTCAACGGTGACACCAGTTAGATCCCTAAGCTCTCTAGGGATGCTGTTGAAGAGTCGGGTCCCGTTGTGTTGGAAGCTGTGGACTGTGGTGAACTAGCATCTTCATTCGCTGTGTGGAGGCTTGAGTGCTTCTGACGTAGCATAGGCGACGTTAGGCGTCCTCTTCTTCTTCTTGAGGATATAGGGTAGTGAAGCTGTGAAGCTTATGTCACCCTACCCGGGTGGAAAGGACCCCAGGGTGGATAGGTTTCACAGTTACATTCTACTTTTCCTATTTTTCTGAAGAGTGTAGAGAGGGGAGGAGGGGTGTTGGAGAGAGAGGAAGCTGTTGGAGTGGCTTTGTTATGTGTGTTTAGTCTGTAATTCTGTATACGTCTTCTTCTTATTGTTTAAATGTGCAGTTTGCTCGTCAGGATGTCCTCAGCTTGTCGCCAGTTCAGTTGGAATTCGGGAAGTTTAACCTTAACGTCGGCACTTACCTGAGAGGTTTTGTTATTTTTCTTTTTGTGACGTGCTAGCTATTTGTCTGCAAAAATAAATATACAGTATCTCATTTTTCATCCCGTCTTCTTCAGTCTTGTTTCTTCTCTCTTTTTTCTACTTATTTGTTCTTTAATTTTTTTTCTCTCGTATTCTCCACATTTGATACATAGGCCTACCCTGGATCTTTTATAGTTTGCTTTATAAAATTAACAGTACGGTAGTAAAAAATGTTTTAGGTCTTCTGTTCCTTCTTTACATAGATCACATTGCGTCTCTTCACCTACATGTCTATTTCTATCTTTTAGATTGAAGTTATTTTGTCCTACATCTGTAAAATATTACCGATGCCTGTGTTGTCATAAATATCGTCCTCGCTCCTAATCTCCTGTTTATACCTTCTGTAACACTTCTAGGCTACTCTTCTCTCCCAACTCCTCTCGCCATCTTCCCGAATCCCATTCCAGAACTCTTTCTGTTATCATTCTTAATATTTGCTAAATTTGTTTCTCCTAACTTCAAATTTCCTACATACTTTCGAATTTCTAGTCCAGGGATCTTTATTATTTCTAAGTTTTTTCTGTGATTCTTCTTAGCAAGTCATTACTTTCCTCTAGCTCCTACTCCAGTAGGAGAATGAAGGCTCACCGTTGCCAATTCAATGCCGCAGATTCCGCTAGTTTCGTTTTTATCTATCTATCTATCTATTGCCTGACGCCGTGATCCCTGAAGGGGTGGCCACGAACGAACCGCCCCCATGCACCTCTGTCCCCAGTCAGTCGACGCCCCTTCCCCCCAACCAGCACTACCTTCGTTCATATACTTCCTCACTCCATCCTTCCACCTTTTCTCTTATTTTGTATACGGTCTACCTCTCCCTCCACCTCGCTCTCGTACACCCTCTTAGTCATTCTCTCGCTTTTCATACGTTCCATATGGCCGAACCATCTCAAGTTGTTCCTTTTCACACTTTCGTTTTTAGAGGTTGCTAAATATGAAAAATTAATACCTGCATATGAAATCGATCATTATCTCTGGAATGTTGCTATACAAAAGTTGAAGAATATCTCCCGAGCATCACATAAAATAAAATATTGAATATAAAAACAATACTGTAGATGTAATGCATTTTCGCTAGATATATGCTAAAATCTAAATGTAAAGATTAACAATATTGACTGAAGTACTGTACCAATAACTGACGCTAGGCGTAGGTTATAATATACAGTACTGTATTGTGTTAAAATGTGACTCCATCAATTCCATTCAATATATACCCTTAGATTAAATTGGTTTGTCATGCTGTCACTAACTCAAAGCCAGGCATTTCAGCGATCACGTTAAGAAAGACTAATGCATCTTAAATTCCTTTAATTTAATTTTAAGTGGAATGACCTGACCAAAACGTGGCCCTGAATGTACAGTTGGTCAAAGTTCCAGCTGACACACCCTCGCAGAATTATCTGGCAATACTGGTGTAGGAAGGAAGTGTGTCTTACAAAGATTGGGAGTGGTAGATCTGATTTTGGCTATATCATTGTTAGAACACATAGCCTACTAAACAAGGGAAAGTAAGCCTATCTCAAATAAAAATGCATACATCGTTATGTATGATCCCGAACATTCACCCAAAGTTCGTAGATTTGCTTAAATATTCAAGTTATTATATCCACTGATTGGCAACTACACCAGTATTGCCAGCTAATTCTGCGAGCCCCAGAACGAGGGTGGGTCAGCTGGAACTTTGACCAACTGTACCATTGGATTCAGCGCGTCACATGGAATCCAAACAGCATATCCTTACTTAAAAAATAAAAAAAATATGTTAATAAATAAATATATGAATACATAAAATGTATAAAATTATATGATATTATCATATTATTATATATGCACAAAATTAAACTACTTTAACTTTCAATCATATCTTTGGAATCCTCATGAACCGGATAGATCTCAAATATTAACTCAGGTTGTTCCGACCTATTTTAGCTCAAAACTTCATGTAAAGTGCTGTAAACTTTTTGAAAAGTTCCCAAGGCCACACAAATTACCAAAAGCAAAAATATTGCACTCCGCACACCATGAACGCCTTAATTGACCACTTGCGAGTTTCAAGCTATAAGGAAGCTGGAGCCGTGAACATTGATATTAAAGAGAAATGTAATAATAATGTGGATTTCTGATGGATAAGAAGTATGATCAATTTGGTTTTATGTATTTATAAATGTATTATGACCGTATTTTAGCTGATAATTCTGCTAAATATTGATGGCCACAGCTCCAACTTCCTTATAGACCAAAACTTGCAAGTGGTCAATTGATGATTATGACGTGTTTTGACAGTTTATTCTGGCTATGAGTTAACCATTTTATACAGCTTAGGAGAGATCTGTGGACATTAAAAGGGTAAAGACTATCTCCATTAACTCTTTGACCTCCAAAATTCCTTACTAAGCTAATGACAGCCAAAGCAAACTGTTAAAACGTGTCATCATAATCCTCAAGGGGTTAAGGGAGCCCACCTCACTTTTTTTCTCTTTCTCTTCCTCTCTCTTTGGCTTGTATCCATTCGGCCCCATTCAGCCTACTGTTTTAAGACGTTTACCCCATCCAGGTGTCAATATTTTCCGCGAGCCAGCATATATATTTGTACATTTTTCAATAGAAAAATTTCTCCGGCAAAGCCGGATTTCTCCATACAATGCTGGCTCACTATCACTCGCCAGGAAGAAATCAACACCTGGATAGGGATAAAAGTCTTAAAACAGTTGGCTGAATGGGGCCAAATGGATACAAGCCAGGGAAAGACAGAAAAGGAGAGAAAGATAAAAAAAAAAAAGCCGATGACCCCCCTTAAGATTTCAAGACTCGTGGACTTTTTCCTTTGGTTCAACAACACCCATGGACTTAAGCCATTGGTCCAAATATAACCCTCAAACGGTTCCCAGACATCTCAACCAGTAGACCATTTCAACCAGTATTTTTTGTTTTTTTAATATTAGTTTAACCAGACCACTGAGCTCCATAAAAGAACTTTCATAGGGCTGGCCCGAAGGATTCGATCAAGATATATAACTAAACGAGTCAAGATAGAGAGGGAAGGGCAGTAGGGGAACAAATCAAGGAAGGCGAAGACACGCAGAAATTTCTCGTCAATTCACCAGTTCAGCCGGACCACATGAGCTCCACATCAGAGCTCTTATAGGGCAGGGCCGAAGGATGAGGCAAGAACTGCTACACCGCAACACCAACCAAGAAGTGATCAGGGCGAAGAATGAGAGATCAGGTCGAAGGTAGAAAAAATCACTTAGAGAAGCAAAAAATGCATTACCGAAGGGAATCATGTCAGTCTGTCCACAACAGCAACCGAAGAGACAAATCAAGTCAGGCGTCTGCTACCTAGCCAGGCCAGGGAGACACGAGATATAGGTTGCCCAAGGACAACCGAATGGGACAGAATAAGAATAGAAGGGGAAAAACATAGAAAGAGAAATGGAAAAACTACTCAAAATTAGTCAAGCTGACGACGAAAGCTCGAGGGAAGATAGGAAGGGAAATGACCACAATCATCCCCCATCAAGTCCCAGTCCCCGAAGCCCCCCAACCGCGCCAAGGAGAGTAGTAACGGGGGGGATTTCAACCAGTAGTTCTCAACCAGTGTCAAATCAACCAAGACCAACCAAACCAGTGCCAAAATATAGTACTAACCTAACCGTATTGGTTGATTTGGTCCTGGTTGAGAGTTACTGGTTGAAATGGTCTACTGATTGAGTTGTCCGGTCACCCCCTCAAACACATTCATGGACAAGTTGGACCAAATAGGCTTGTCATAATTATATTTAGTCCAAAAGCACCCATGCACCATAGTCTGTGGCCCAAAAACACATATGGACTATATCATTTGGAGCCAAAACCCCACACATGGACTGTAGCCTTTGATCTAAAACCACCCACGGACTATAGCATTACTGTATGTACAAAAACACTCATGGACTATAGAATTTTATCCCAAAACACCCATGGATTTGACCTTTGGTCCATAAACACCCACATACTATAGCATTTGATCCAAAAACACCCATGGAATATAGCATTACTGTGTAGATCTAAAAACACTCATGGGCTATAGCATTTGATCCAAAAACACCACTAACAGTACTGTATATACCTTTCTCCAATATAGCCATTATACCAACAACCATTACCCCATTTTCTTTAGTCAATTTGAATTACTGTATAGGAATACTCAATTGTTAAGATCAAAATACAAAGAGCAAGTTAGGCTTTATTTACATACAAAAATATTGGTCCCACTTGAATGAACTAGAAAATGTCAGTATTCGATACATTCATATATATACATCATAATAACGGCCGACATGATAGTCACTAAAGCCGCTGTCACACGAGCGCTTTTTCCGTCAATTTTCCATGAGCAATTTTTTGCTCGTACTTTTGGGGGACTTTTTCGCACTGGTATCGGCAACTAGACTGAAGGTAGATTATGTTAGGCGGCTGAATTCTGGTAAAGTGTAATATTTTAAGCTTTCAGACCATAATTGCCCGTAAAAATTGCTCAAAAAAGGGCTCGTGTGACTCCGGCTGAAGAAAACAAGGGATATATTTCCTGTTATTATCAGCGCTTGTCAACCTGGGCCTAGGGTCATCAACGTTACCATCCAAATTATACTTACCATTTCCATTTATCACCGCACTACCATCTTCTGAAAATCCCTATACATCAACAGAATGGTATAAAAATGGGATGATTGGGATAATAGTAAGTGTATAATGAATCGTGCATTAATTTCAATACGGATGAATTTGAGTTACCATCGACTTTACCAGCGATCTTCATGGTAATTTGGGTTGATGAGTCCCGACCCCAAGGCTTGTGAAGCACACCAGTCGGAGGTTGGGGATAGTCAATAAAATACAGTAGTGTCATGTCAAGAGAAATTCAGAACTGTTGATGGTAATGAAATAATTTTTGCTTGGTGATTAAGTAAGTTTCAATTACTACCGACAGATATTAGGGAAAAGTCGTAAAGTATTAAATATCTCAGGATATCTTGTCAGGTCTGCATGTTTCAAAATATTCAATTTAAGTCTTGGTTTTGAAGAAGTTCATTGAATAATTTGTTTGTTTAATACCATAAATACAATATACTTGGGATATCTTGTAATTTGACTGTTTTAAGGTAAATTGGTCACTGAATAAGTCCACCAATGTTCAATATACGTACTCCAGATCTTTGAATGAATAATTTTTAAATAATGAAATCAGGCATATGAGGTTACTTGACTTGAGCTTGTGTGTGTGTGTGTGTGTGTGTTACTCAGTTACTCAGTTACTTGTTCGTCAAGGGGAATCCACGCAATGCGAGCTAAGCTCATTATTATCGCGCCTCCTTAACTGGGAATGTATTGCGTGAAATGCATGTTAAGTGTTTTATGTACTGTTGGAATGGCTGTGGATGTGTGTGTAGTCTGTGTGTGTGTGTGTGTGTGTGTGGATGTGATATACAGTAAAGGTATGTGCAGAAAGAGGGCTAAATAGAAGAGAATATAAATATAAAATTACCTGGGATTGAACCCTGAACAAAGTGATCAACAGGCAAATGTACTACAGTATAGGTAGCGCCAACGAACTTGACAATAATCCCTGACCTCTTCGTAACTCAAAAGGACCTTGAGCAAACTGGCTGTAAATGTCAACACCTATTTCCAAATGATAGCAATGTCAGCCCGATTGCTTTGATTAATTTTGAGTTATAAGAAGTTAAGGGGTCCAGATTATTGTCAAGTTCGTTGGCGCTACCTATACCAACCACACCACAACAGCCATATGAGAGTTGTTGCAACTTGACAGAGAACTGCTGCCCACGGGTCATCTGGGTCGACGTGTGTGTGGGTTTCTTCTTTATATTGTTATATTATTCTATTTAGACCTCCTCACTATAATCCATTCCCTCCTTCTCTTTAATCTGGATTATGTTCTTTTATTTCATAAATTTTATTTTAGTAAGTGTTGTTTCCACATAGCGATTTTGATAAGTTAATTTGACTTTTTATTGTCTTTGTCCCAGTTTTGGTTTGTTTAGTTTGCAAGTTTTACATTTTAATTTATATTCTTCATTTATCTCTCTTCCCCATTTCTTCTCTCTCCTCCTAGATCTTACTCTGGTATACTGGTCCAACTATTATATGTTATGCCATATAAGACTTACTTTCGCTAAGAAAGGCTTTCTAAGTAGCTCTTCATCTTCCACAGCAAACACTGGAAACAAAATATATAAGCTTGAATCAGCACATTCTAAAACTTTGCTAAAGCAGCCACCAGTACATATCACCAATAAAGTTAACAACAGTCCAAGTTCACCAAAGGTTCATGAATTTATAGATTTATTACAATTGCCTGAATGTTCCCATTTCCTTTCTCTACAATAATTATTGCAGTGACTCGCCACAGAAGGAAATATTTCTAGAAGTAAAAATGGTACTGTTGCTATGCCTTACCTCCTTACAAAGTTTTATAAATGTCAATATTACCTACATCTTTCAGGTTATGGTTTGTATTACTAACGCATATCATAAATGCAGTAATTGATATAAATAATATATAATTAGGCCTACATTATATGTGACCGCCTACCTGTAGTAAATAATTATGATAATTTATTCAAGTAGGTTTTGACATCCCTGATTCCCTATTGACTATTTTAGGCATACATTTGTGCTAAGCTTCTAATGTAAAGAAGTGTTACAGTGTACTAGTAGATCAGTACAGTGTATACAAAATGTTCTTACTTAAGCCGGTATCACACAAGTTTTTTTAGTCAACATTCGATGATCAACATTTTTCTGGCAACATTTCTGTATTATTTTGCACTGGTATCGGAAACTAGACTGACGATAGATGAATTTACGTAACCAAAATATTTAAAATGCTAACCTCATAAGCTACCAGACCAGTGTTGAGGGAAAAAGCGCTCGTGTGATACCGGCTCTACAGTACATATTTTGACCAAACAACAATAACCCCCCAGAAGACAAATTGGGTACAGACAGTAACACAACCATCAGGTCCTTGTAGCATGGTTCACACAGAATGACCTACTGTTGTGGATTAAGGGGAGATGGGCTGTTTTTTGTTTTTTTTCTATTATTTCATGTACTGTATTCATATATTTTTTCTAGTTTCCTCCCTAGACCTTCATCAAACTTAAAAAAACATCCATTAGATCCCCCTTCGATATTAATCTGTAGGCCTACATTTTTCTACCGAAAAATGTCCCAGCCGAAGGCTGGTTCCTTCTACAATTACAGGCTCGCTATTGCTCGCCAGGAAAAAATCGACACCTAAATGGCACGAAAGGTCTTAATAATGAAACATAAATGGGCCGAATGGTGTTAAAATTTACAAACTAATGGGGCAAACGTCTTAAAATCGCAAAAAGTAATGGGGATAAACACGAGGGACAAGGGGGAACAGAAAAACGACCCATCTCCCCTCAAAGAACTTATAACATGTGCTGATAAAAGCGTCCCCATCATGAGTAAAACCGGATTCACACGAGCACTTCACCCGGTAAACATTGGATCGTTATCTTCATATGGGAAATTATTTGGAGTTAGATTTAGAGGTTTTGTTTCTATCTATCAGCGATTATTGACATCTAGGTACAATTGCTTGCAGTGATACGATTTTTTTTTTCAGCAACAACTCTGACACACTTATGCAATATTTTGATATATTCCATTCAGCTACATGTTAGTCAGTGTATTCCTCGATCTTTGTTCACTGTGTTCAATGAGAAAAAAATGGTGAGATGGGTGTGTGGGGTTAATCTTAGGGACAGGGTATCGAGCGAGGAATTGAGAAGGCGTCTGGGCATTAGGAGTGTCAGTGAAGTGATGCACACGAGCCGACTTGGTTGGTTTGGACATGTGGAGAGGACATGGACGATCAGAACTGGGTGAAGAAATGCCGAACTGTGAACGTGGGGGGAGCTGCGCGTAGGGGTGGACCTAGAATGACGTGGGCTCGAGTACTCCGGTCCGATCTCAAAATAAAGAACTTGACAACAGAGGCAGCCCTTGACAGGGCCGCCTGGAAAGTTGCCATTTAGGACGTGAGACTGTAACCACATTCTCTGTGGACAAAACGATCTTTAAACTTGTATGTAGCCTATGTATGTATGTCTCAAATTTATCACTCACTTGTGTAAATGCTACATGTACAGAACTTATCACTACAGGTCTAAGCCATATATAAATTATATTTTCAAGATTGTGCCACTTGATTAGTGATATTTTGCAATTTTAATATGATAACTCTGTACAGGTAGTAAGACAATTGGAAAGATTAAGCTGAGTATGCTCAACCAATACTTTGCTAGGACCAACCCATCGCCATTTTAGTTCAAACAGCAAATTGCCTTTAAAATACTTGTGTTACTGTCTATATGATTCACTTATAGAATTAGACTGATATGCTCTCCTCTGAGTTTTTCTATTTGTAATTTGATATTCCTTATACTGTACAGTACCTTACAAATTATATAATGTACATTACCATTTCATTTAGTTGGTATTTATGAGATACATTCTCACATTGGTTAAGGTGTTGGAGTGCTGCACTACTGGCCTGGGTTCGAGCCCTGGCTGGGTCATATCACCTAAATATTTAATTATGCTATATTAGAAACTGCTGGTATACAAATAATATAAGCTACTCAATATGTTTTTATTCTAAAGTATAAGATTTACCTCTTGAGTCCATGTCATAAAAGTGTAGCAACCAATCAAAGTTTTTTTTACCAAGAAAAGAAAACTCAGAGCGGACAATATCACCTAGTATAATATCTTTAAAATTAATTAAATTTAACACTTATAATACTGCTTCAAGACTGACACTTGTTACCCAAGTTTAATCACTGAAAACTTTACACCAAATGCTATGACAGTCTTCTAATTAAACACCACTTAAATAATAATAATCTCAATTTTTCAGGTTGTTCGGCCAGTTTTACAAATTAGTTATGGTTTACACATACCGGTAATTATGTACTGTACAGTCATGAACACCAATAAGGTCGCATATATTATTTTGAATCTGTATCAAACACAAATGAGACACTTCAATGCTTTATTATATTCCAAATGTTATTGTTGTTGCCGTTCCCCAGGCTGCCTGGCCGAACAGGAGCAAGGCCAAGGCCATAACCAAGCGCCCCCACAAAACCCTCCCTGCCTACCACAAAAAAGCCTGGGTGACCGAAGCCGCTCACAGGCAAAGAGCCGAGGAGGGCGCTGAAACGCCCGAGATACCGAAACCCCCCCCAAGGCCCTGTGCCCCTCAGCAATTATGAAGGGAAAGTTGAGGGGCAAAGGAAAAATGTGACGCTTTGCCTCCAAAGGTTTTACAACTTGGCTTTAAAGGTTCAGAGTTTCAAATGGGAGTAAGATTATTTGTGCTTACGACTGTACAGTACTGTAACACATTAAATAATTCACCCTGACAATCACAGGAAACCTTAATATGTAGGCTACAGTAATTATATAAGTCTTCTTGAGAACGTTCACTTCGAATATAAACACCATATGAGGAGGAGCACTTTATTGACAACGTTTCGCAAGAAGCTATCTCCGAAATGTTGTCAATAAAGTGCTCCTCCTCATATTGTGTTTATGTTCACTTAGTTCAATATATTAATGACAAAAATGTTTTAATCATTTATAGTCTACAGATAAACCATACCATTATATAACGCAATGTCTCACGATTGCTTTTACAGCAGCTATTTTAGAGCATTATTTTTCTAGTAATATATCGGGGCTCTATTGCATTGATATTGGAAACTAGACTGAACATAAAATATTTTTTGATGAATTCTTATAAGACTAAAATTTTGAGCTAAAGAACAAAATTGCTGTCAAATATTGATGGGAAAATGATTGGTGTGACACTGGCTTTACCTTACCATGCTGTTAAGGTGGCCCACCTCGCTTTTTTTTCTCTTTCTCTCCCTCTCTCTTTGGCTTGTATCCATTCGGCCCCATTCAGCCTACTGTTTTAAGACGTTTACCCCAAGCCAGGTGTCAATATTTTCCGCGAGCCAGGATATATATATTTTTGTTTTGACAGTAAGCTAAATTTTGTACATTTTTCGATATAAAAATGTGTCCGGCGAAGCCAGACTCGAGACAGAGCCCGAATAGGAAAAACAAAAAAATAACAAAACATAAAATCACACATATATAGAAACACATAAGAACTATCAAAGGAAAATGATAGTACAGTACTGTACCTTAAAATAACAGTGTATTGTACTGTATAAACAAGGTTGTCGGAAAACTATTGATTTTGACTGTACAGTACCTGGAGGCTACAATATAATGATGCCTACATACATACAAGTTTAAAGGCCGTTTTGTCCACAGAGAATGTGGTTATAGTCTCACGTCCTAAATGGCAGCTTTTCAGGCTGTCAAGGGCTGCCTCTGTTGTTAAGTTTTCTATTTTGAGATCAGACCGGATGCCTGGGTTGGTTAGCTTAATAGTATAGCATATAATCCGGGTGGATGGGACTCGATAGCCTTGGCGGGCAACCCATCTAGGCGAATAAACCCTAAACAAATTACCGATGGGCGACAAGCTAATCGGTGCCACTTACAGGTGGCAATCTTTATAACAGGTAACATGTGTATGATACAGATCTAGGCCCGTATTTCTAGATAAAGACCATCATTGTCGGTGGTAATTACAGTACAATAGATTTGACGTATTCCTAGCCAGTCACTAATTATTGTAATTGTAATGAGAGTACTGTACTGTGATAATGCTTCAATACTTATCATTGCATTTACAACAACTATCTATCTATATACTCAGGCACAAAACCCTCCCTCCTTTATTTTTGTTTTCTTTAGCTGGGGGTGGCCGACTCGAGACAGAGCGTATCGCAAAACTAAAGTAATTTCCATCAACAATAATGGGGCTTGTCTAGGAATACGGTAATAATAATAATAATTACTAGTGTAATAATCCCTAGTGTATTACTGTTTGTCAGGACCACCTCTCATACTCTCACCATATTACTCCCTCATATAGTCCTACTCCACTAAATGTCACTTCTATTGCACCAAAATATTATATGAAAGTACTTAGTTATATCCAGAGGTATTCTAAATATACACATTATGTAGTACAGTATAGTTGTTGTTGTTGTTGTTCCCCAGACTGCCTGGCCGAACAGCCCCAAGGCCCCGAGCAAGGCCAAGGCCATAACCGAGTGCCCCCACAGAACCCTCCCTGCCTACCACAAGAAAGCCTGGGTGACCGAAGCCACTCCATGGCGGGGAGCTGAGGAGGGTGCGGAAACGCCCGGGAAACCAAAGCCCCACCCAGGGCCCTGTGCCCCTCAGCAATTATGAAGAGAAAGTTGAGGGGCAAAGGAAAAATGTGACGCTTTGACTTCCAATCTTGGTAGATTGGGAGGTCAATCCACGGAAGAGACGCCGTCACTTGAGATCTAGAAAATATATAAGTAAAAGGAACAGTCAGAGTAAGCTATGGGTATGGCAAGAGATCACTCAGGTCTCACTGATAGACTAGCCCATCACCACATGACTAGAACCCAATCCTCTCAGCATCAGCTAGGAAAGGCCCTAGAAAGCCACCTTTGGCGGGGGGGATAGCTCCCCTATTTCAACCCGTTTCAGGGTTGGGCACCCGCCATTACGGTACAGTATAGTTTATAGTAGTACTACAGGTAAAGAAATTTCTCTCTGTGTGCAGCTATATATTTGTTTATTTCATTTATATGATATGAAGGTATAAAAGGAAAACAATAGTGTTTATAATGTCTGTACTAAACTTTGTGAGTGAAGACAAAAGGAAGACAAGAACTGCACAACTTTGACTCTTGGCTCGGGTAGACTGCTAATGTACTCTAGTCCTCTCAACATTTATGGTCACAGCTTTTTAATGTTGATTTTGTTTAGTCAGGTTTGATTAGAATAAGTTATGACTATATTAATTGAACAATTAGGATTCAGAATTTACCCAACACTATGTTCATAATGATCTAAGATAGCTAACATTATCAGGCAGGGAGGGTTCTGTGGTTATGTGCTTGGTTATGGCCTTGCTCGGGGCCTTGGGGCTGTTCGGCCAGGCAGCTTGGGGAACAACAACAACAACAACAGAAAAACTATTTCTATCAGATAGGCTCCATGCTATGACAAGTGCATGAATAGTGTTATGTTTTATTAATATATTTGAACTAATATAATTAAGTGAAACTTAATCCATTTATGAATGGTAGGATGATATAATATTTTGTGATTAATTGATATACAGTACATAATATAATTTATAAGACAATGATCAACAGAATGTTTTCTTTCAGTAGGGGTTCACCGCAAGGATGTAAGTGTCGGTGATGGTGATAATGTTATGATGACAGTGATGATAGTGAGTGAGAATATCCTCCCTTAACCACTTCAATCAGATTATGACATCTTTACATTAATAGTGTCACTAACAAATAATTTTACTGGGTTTAAGAAGGATTTTCAAAACTCGGAGGTTACAAGACTTTCTTCAGTAACACTCTAGCTCAAACAGGTCCTTCCTGAGTGTAATAAAATAGACTGGATGTACATACAGTAGAATAAACCATTAATGAGCTTTATCTGACTGACTGCCAGAACTCACAATTTGAGGAAGAGGAGCCAAGGAAATACAACAGTGGAAGCTTAAAGTCAATACATACATACATACATCAAATTTTAAGACTGAGTGCTCCACACATACGTGCAGTTTCAGTCTCTTGTCCTAATGGCGGCGTTCCAGGCAGCCCTGTTAAGGGCTGCTTCACTTGTTAAGTTTTTTAATTCGAGATCGGCACGTATAGTCTGATCCCAGGTCTTCACACTTCAATCATAACACACTAAGTTGCAGGTACTATAGTAATGTGCTATATTATTCAGAGACTCCTAATAATAGGATTGTTGATAGTATTGAAATAGTTAACCAAGAGCATAATATCTTTTGGGAATACAAATATATATCAGTATCCATTCCTACCAAATGTACTGGAGTGCGTTCAGTATACCCAAACACGCAAACGGGATAGTTCTACTGAACGTGATCGCCTCTGATTCGACGAATCCCGTTTGTGATTGTTTGCAATCAGACGGCGATCACGCTATCACTCCCTGGAGGTGACTAGTGAAGCTATCATGAATCTCACCTCAATATTCTATTATCATAATTAAGCTTAATTAGCCTTCCTCCATGTAATTTATGTCGCAATCTCAATTATAAGGTGGCACACCTATAAAAACCATAGTTATCATGAAAATGTTGCTTTATATAACATAAAACAAGCAACTTGGAGCGCAACTCTCACAGCTACTTCGTCTGAACTAGAGTGCGGTAAGCATAGCCTAGCCGGTAACGACTTCGCTTTTAAATCCATAAGCCTACTCGCAAGGGTTCGAGGCTCGATGAGTTAATGTTATTTTATTTTTATTCTCTTTTTTGTAGTTTTATTTAGTTGTTATCGCTATATATTGGTAATGTTACTATGCCAAGGATATATTTCAACGGGTTATAAGTTGCTGCTGGCGATGGGCTGACCTATCAGAGTGAAACCTGAGCGATCTCTGCCATACCCATAGCTTACTCTGACTGTTCCTTTTACTTATATATTTTCTAGATCTCAAGTGACGGCATCTCTTCCGTGGATTGACCTCCCAATCTACCAAGATTGGAAGCTAAAGCGTCACATTATTCCTTTGCCCCTCAACTTTCTCTTCATAATTGCTGAGGGGCACAGGGCCCTGGGTGGGGCTTTGGTTTCCCGGGAGTTTACGCACCCTCTCAGCTCCCCGCCATGGAGTGGCTTCGGTCACCCAGGCTTTATTGTGGTCGGCAGGGAGGGTTCTGTGGGGGCGCTCGTTTATGGCCTTGGCCTTACTCGGGGCCTTGGGGCTGTTCGGCCAGGCAGCTTGGGGAACAACAACAACAACTTGCTGTACAAGTTTTTGAGCATTTGTCTATATTATTGATTGATTATTATATTTATTATGCGGTTTGTATTTAATTTGTATAGTTATATTGGTAATGATACATTTTAACGAGTTATAACTTGCTGTACAGGTTTTTCGGCGCTTTCCTATATTTTTGATTGATTACTCTATTTACATTTCTTAAAAACAATTTCTGAGCATATAATTACATCAAAGTATGTTAGGTCAGTTAAGCTATGTCTAGTAAGGTAGCCTACCCACGCTATAGTTCAATTTTCAAATGTAATCTAATGGTTAACAAAATAATACGCTTCCAAATAGCTTATTATACTGTACACATAGATCGTCAGGAAAAGAAAATATGCCTACACATACATCGCCAGGAAGAGATAATATATATATATATAGGCTACTACATAATTCAGCCTCCACATACATCGCCAGGGAAAGAACAAATAAATAAACTATTTAATTCAGCCTATTCATACATCGCCAGGAAAAAAATATATACTTTTTAATTCCCCAATAACGGATATTTTCTTTTTAAATTACACAGGGACTAAAGAACTAGTGTACTTTTGCCAGATAAGGACCGTAGGCTAATAACTTTGTTAAAGTTTCCTGATAAGATTATAAGATATAATAGCCTGATGGTAACTAGCCTACCATCTGTCTTGAGTTTGAACAAGGATGTTGACTGTAGCTGACAGTGTGACTAGGCTACCATAGCCAATAGCCTATATTGATGGATATTATTTATTAAAATGCATTGATTCAAATGAATAGACCGAAAAAACACGTTACAGGGCCTAAAACCTTAGCGGACATCGCCAACAAAAATTTAATTTCGCGCTCACAGCCACTGACCAATCAGCGACGAGAATCAATGTTTTGGAGATCATGTCGTTCAGCCTGCGCGATCATAAACAGGATTTCTCAAACAGAAATATTATTGCCTGATAGGGTGTACTGAACGCACTCCTGGTATGGTAAGCCTACCAAAATTAAGATTGCTGCTTAGCCCTTGCACATAGTGATTGCTATAGTGGAGAATTTCCATATATTGACTTTAAAAAAAGGTCATGTGTATGGAATGCAAGGCTTCATGCTAGCTGGAGTTAAACTTGATATGCTAGTTATATTAATACCACCATAGCAAATTATATTAGTAGCACTGATCTGTGAACTGCCACACAGACACTGAAGCCTGTGGACCATTGATTACATTACATACTGATGCTGGAGCTATTTCTTATCTTATTATTGGTTCTGTATTGTACAGTAGGGAATAGAACAGGAAAATTATAAATATTTTATTGTAGTATAAAAACAATTACAGCTCTGCACTGATTTAAATATGATAAAAAGATAGTCAGACAACTTTTAATATTGCAAGCATATATATGCATATGCAATGCAATACAGTATTGTCAATATATTTACAGATGAAAGCTATATTAAGTACCTGTACCAGTACATGATATTACAATTTAAAGCAAGACCAAGTACCAGCAATAATTCAACAAATGGGTTAACAAGGTATATTTCATACAACAAAGCAATTATAAAATTGAAGGTTGTAAGGCTAAATGGTCAGTGTAGTTGAGGGTTTCATGTAATGTTCTTACAAAATACAGGGTGGTGCAGAATTTGGTTATCCACCCAAGGAAATTGAATTACTGGCAAGTCCCCCATTCAAAATTTGTTAACCAAATACTGTACTGTAGCCTACATGTAACGGACTCACTATAGATACTGGGAATAACAAAATTCCCACCTGCCTTTCCATAAGCCATCAGGTTGGGGTCAGGGAGAAGTTTTGGTTTGTTTATTTTGCAAGTTTGACATTATAATTAGCTATAAGATCAGGCAAGGTATACTAATCAATAGGGGTGTTTAAGCTGACCCAAATGTCTGACATGTTGTCCAAGTTGTAGGATTTATGTCTAAACACGGCATCATGACCCTTTAATGTGTTGCCAGGGTCTATGCCACCAGGATCATCCAAAATCCTTAACCATTTTATCTGTTCATCTTGAGTGGACTAACTCTACTTGGTCCGAGGAGGGTCATTTTAGACCTCCCTCTTTCGCATCATTAGTTTGGAGATAATAAAACGTTTCACCCCATTAGTTTGGTGATAATAAGATAAATCGCCCAATTCAGGTGTTGATTTTTTGGGGGCAAGCAATAGCGAGCCTGTATCTAAGAAGAAATCAGTTTTTGGCCGGGACAATTCCTTGTTGAAATATGTAAAACTTTGCTTGAAGGGGGTCTATGGGGGCATTTTTTAGTTTATTTTGCAAGTTTTACATTATAATTTGAAGGAAGTCTGGGAAGGCATTTTTGTAAGCCTAAGGGACAATCTAAAATACCTTGCTCAATGATGGCAGAAGCAAGCAAAATCCTCAATAATAATTAAACAAAATATCGCAATAACCCACAAGATATCGGACCAGATAGTTTTAATGGGCAAATGTAAGCTTTATGATGGCCTCGATGATCACATGCAACACATTTCAAGCCATTATCACAAGTTAAAATAGTGTTCGCAACTGGGAGCACACCTATGCTTTCAATACTATCCTAACCTTTATTCCATAACTCCAACTTATCTCTCTGCCCCAGAACACCATTCCGCGGGTACTTCAATGAAATTAACTGCACTGAAAAACACGATACTGTGCTTCATATTATGCATTCAAACAAAGGAAATTACGGTACTATTGTTAATGCAAAATAGCTTAGCCAGAGAAAGAGGAAAGCTGCCAGAACATAAAGATATTGAACACTGTATCTCAGTATGGATCACCTTCATTGCTTGCTTCTAAAAATCTTGCTTCTGTAAATCAAGCAATATATTTGGTCTTCAAAATTGAACATTAGAATTTTTGTTTTTTGTTTAATGAGAATACCGGTAGGCCAACTGTACAGTACATACAGTACACAAAAAAACATTTTGGTTTGTTTATTTTGTAAGTTTTACATTATAAATTCAGTATGAATGTGATTGCATTTCTGGAAATTTGAGTGAAATACACATTGGGGAAGGGGTGATGGCTATATTACTATATGGTATACAGTACTGTGTCTAGGAATGTCAGGTTCCTAGGAATGTTATGTCGACTTTCACGAGACTTTGCTCAGACAGTCATTCCTCACTAAAAGTTGAAGTTACATGCCTAAGAAAATAAGACTTTAAATTAAATTACTTTAAGTGCATCAAATTTATCTGAATTGTTTCTTGTCAATATGCATAATATTTTTCTTCTACAACCTAAATTTTAGTAAGCGATATTTCCAGAGATTTTGATAAGGTATTTTACCTTCAACTTATATCGTTCCAGTTTTGGTTTGTTTAGTTTGCAAGTTTTACATTTTAATATTGAAACATACTGCAAGTGAAATTTGTCCCCGAATTATTGAACAATGTAATAATGAAAACCTTAATATAAGGATAATTTAAGTGAGGTGTCTGTAGTCCAAGGAGTAATAGTTTTTGTGCTTGATCAGGTTGGGTTTGGGTCGGTGCTCAGTGATTTAAAGCGGTATCACTTCGAGCGTTTTTTCCCTCAACTATTTCATCCGTAACTCTGATCTGGCAGCTTCTGAAATACACTCCTATAAGAATGTTCTCATTCATAATATGCTACCCACATTCTAGTTACACATCTATCTACAGTATCTACAGTATATACTCAGGCACATAGTCAGTAGAGCGTCGGCTGCTGATCAAAGGGTCGGCGGATTGAGCCTGCACTGTCTAAAGGTTATTGGTAGATGTC
Source organism: Paralithodes platypus (assembly GCA_032716605.1). NCBI lineage: Eukaryota > Metazoa > Arthropoda > Malacostraca > Decapoda > Lithodidae > Paralithodes > Paralithodes platypus. Next base: position 14,849,097 of record CM064530.1, read on the forward strand.
AACCCCGGGCAACTTGACCTAGCGATTTGTGACAAAAGCCAAATGTTCATGGCCACATTAATTCTCAGGAATTACGGCGTCTGGCATAAAAAAAAAAAATCTACAAATATCAGCGCAAAATAGTCTCAAATTGTTGCCAGAAGAAAGTTGTGGATCAATAGAGGAGGATAAAAGCTCTCGTGGGCTACACACTAGATAATAATTGGTATAAAAAGGGTAAAGTGTCTGTAATATTATACTCTTTTAATGGTATTTTGGTAGTAATAAACCCATCCAACTTAAGGATAGAAAGGTATATCACTATCAATATAACCAATGATTTTATATACCTTTTGCATATCTATTTGATACCCTATATTTTTACAGTGTACCGCATTTTTACTCTTCTTAGGAATGGTAGGTTTTCTTACTATAGTTAGTGCCAACGAATTTGACAATAATCTTGACCCCTTAACTTCTCATAACGCAAAATTCATGAAAATAATAGTTGAAATTTCTATCATTTGGGAAGAGCCCACCAGGAAATAGGTGTGGATATTTACAGCCAGTTTGCTCTAGGCCCTTTTGAGTTATGAGAAGTTAAGGCATCGAGATTATTGTCAAGTTCATTGGCGCTACCTATAATACTATGTAAGGTTTATACTCTCACAGTAGAGGTTCAGTTAAGGGGAGATTTCCACTGGAGGGATTTTTTTCTGAACCCCTTTCTCCCTCATGTTTAGCCACATTGCTTTTAATATTTTAAGACGTTCGCCCCATTAGTTTGGCGATTATAAGAACTTTCACCCCATTTCTGTCAATTTTAAGACCTTTCGTGCCATTTAGGTGTCGATTTTTTCCTGGCGACCGATAGCGAGCCTGTAATTTAAGAGTAAGCGGCCTTCGGCCGGGACATTTTTCTACCGAAAAATTTACAAATTTATCTTAAAAGGGGGTCTAGGGGGTGTTATTTTAATTTTGATGGAGGTCTAGAGAACATACTAAAAACCTCCCCTTAAGTCCCTGTGTTGGTGGTGTAATGATTTAGGTGCTTATGTTCTGGGTGTGGTGTCCGGGTTTAAGAGTCAATATTAACAAAACCAAGGTTATGCATTGTAGTTTGAGACGAGGCAATGTGGAAAAGAGCGGTGCATACCCATGTGCAGTGTGTGGAAAGGGAGTGGGCGTTAACTCAATTCAATGTAGCATCTGTCGATGTTGGGTACACCATGGGAGTAAGCGCTGTAGTAGAATAAAGGGGCCCCTGCCGAAGGATAAGTCAGAAATAGAGAAATTTGAGTGCGTAGTGTGCAAAGGCGAGCTTGTGTTAAGTGATGATCCTGTGGCTGTGAATTTTGGAAATGAGTCTTTGGAGCTGGTGAACAAGTTTTGTTACCTAGGAGATACCATCTCTGCCGGTGGTGGGGCCGAGGCTGCCACTGTTGCTAGAATTAGGTGTGGCTGGGGGAAGTTCAGAGAATTGACGCCAATCCTGACCATGAAAAGAATGCCTCTCCCCCTGAAGGGAAAGGTGTATGCCTCATGTGTTAGAAGTGCAATGACGTATGCCTCAGAAACATGGGCCGTTAAAGTAGAGGATGTCAACAGAATGGAGCGTAATGAGATGAGAATGGTGAGATGGATGTGTGGGGCCAGGCTACAGGATAGAATAACAAATGTTGAGCTGAGGAGACGTTTAGGTATAAAGAGTATTAGCGAGGTGATGCGTACAAGTAGACTGGGATGGTATGGACATGTGGAGAGAATGGATGAACAAAATTGGGTGACAAAATGCAGGTCTGTGATTGTGGAGGGAGCTGCACCAAGGGGTGGACCGAGGAAGACCTGGGATCGGACTATACGCGCCGATCTCAAATCCAAGAACTTGACAAGTGAAGCAGCCCTTAACAGGGTTGCCTGGAACGCCGCCATTAGGACAAGAGACTGAAACTGCACTTATGTGTGGAACACTCAGTCTTAAAATGTTATGTATGTATGTATGTCCGGTGTCCCGAGTTCGAATACCGGGAGGACCATATGCTTTCATTAGTTTATTCAAGTACATTGGGGTATGTAATTGATGATTAATGTTAAGGGGACTCACCTCGCCTTTTTTTCCCTCTATCTCTCCCTCTCTCTTTGGATTGTATCCATTCGGCCCCATTCAGCCTACTGTTTTAAGACGTTTACCCCCATCCAGGTGTCAATATTTTCCTGGCGAGCGGTAGCGAGCCAGCATATATACAGTATATAATTTTTTTACAGCAAGCTAAATTTGTACATTTTTCGATAGAAAAATTTCTCCGGCGAAGCTGGATTTCTCTATACAATGCTGGCTCGCTGTTGCTCACCAGGAAGAAATGACACCTGGATGGGGATAAACGTCTTAAAACAGTTGACTGAATGAGGCCGAATGGATACAAGCCAGAGAAAGAGAGAAAAGGAGAGAAAGAGAAAAAAAGCAGGTGACCCCCTTTAAGATCGGGGCGTTACTTATAATGAGAGCATTGAGAGGTGGTACAGTCACACACAATAATCCCTGTTCACTTTCATAAATTTCATCCTTTCATACCATGTTTTTATTTTACTCAACTTAGGGACTGCCTGTCAAAGTTAAAGGGTAAATTGAGATAATCTGTAAAACTGCATCCTAGAGGTCCTTCCTGAGCTGAGCAAAATCATCTAGCAGTGGCAGTAATAAATTGCAGAACTCTTGTAATTGAAGGGGTTAACAATATTTTCCTTGCCTTGGGGCTGTTCGGCCAGGCAGCTTGGGGAACAACAACAACAACAATATTTTCCTCACTTGACATAAAATAGAATACTGAACAAAAGTGAAAAAAGCTACAGTATAGATGACTTCCCAAATTGACTAATTCCTTGAACGTGACGATAGTGCGTTGTTATATGTGTGATTAGCTTGCTTGGGAAACAGATTAACTTGTTCATGTAGTAATGCACACCCTATGTGGTGGATTGTGTTCTTTTATTTATATTTTGCTTAAGCGTTGTTTCCACATAGCGATTTTGATTAGTTGTTTTGTCTTTTTACTGTGTTCGTCCAAGTTTTGGTTTGTTTATTTTGCAAGTTTTACATTATAATATATAAGGCTTTGAGAGTGTTCAAGATTATTATTTTTGTATTAACCCCTTCAGTACCAAGGTGCCTTTAAACAAACTTCTGGCTAACAGCTTTAGAAGGCTATCGAAGAATCAAAGGAGACAGATAATAGCTCCATTTCATATTTGTTTTCACCAACCCACCAATTAATTTACAAATAAACCTAACTAGTGTAATCAATGAAAGTAATGAATACATGTGGTACTCCAAGGACTCGAACCTAGGATACTCACGCCGAAATTCCACACACTAAGCATTAGGCTATCAAGACAGTTCCTCTCACAATTCCTTCCGAACTGAATAAAATTGCCAGATTAAAAGGAAGAACCGTGTCATTGTATACTGAAAGAGTCAAAGAGAAAACTACTGTTGAAATTATGAAGGTAAGATGTATCTTTCTGAGTGTATCCTAATTTCTGCTTGACATACACGCTAGGACTCTTCCAAGCATTGTAAAGGGCCAATTACACCAGAGCTTTATCTTCAATTTTCCATAGATACATTTTTTTGAAATTTTTTGGAATAATTTGCTTACAGTAATGATTAGAGGAACAACTTCTGCATTAGGTCCTGGCTAGGTCCATTTGCGCCAGATCACAGTTAAAGGTCTCTTGATTGTTACTGGTACTGGGAGTGGATGGGTCACATAGGTCGGAGAGAGGTGCTTTAAATTTATATCTGCTCCAGAATTTATCTAAACGTGCCTTCAAAGTTTCACACTAGGAGCTTATACATGTTCTGTCTCGAATACTGGTGTTAGTGGTGGAATGGTTTAGATGCTTATGTTCTGGGTGCGATGTCCCGAGTTCAAATCCCGGGAGGACCATATACTTTCAATAGTTTCTTCAAGTGCATTGGGGTTTGTAATTGATGATTAATGTTAAGAACGGGGTGTTACTTAATATAATAAAAGTTTTACTCATAAGCTGCAAGACCAGAGTTGCTGATGGAAGTTGAGGGAATAAGCGCTCGTCTGATACCGGCCAAAGGCAACATAGTGTTCAACAGTCAGCTACCGCTACATTGAGATTATACGCCCTTTCAATATAATGACGCCTTCATTAACCTGTTCAGTACCGGTGACATCCTTTTTATTATATTCTGGCAACTATTAGATGATTTTATTCAGCTTAGGAAGGACGTCCAGCAATTAAAAGGCCCCAGACTATTTCAATTAACCCTTTTAGCTACCATATATCCTTCCTAAGCTTCATAAAATCATCTAAATGTATCTGAAATCAAATAAACAATACGTCACCGGTAATGAAAGGGTTAATTGTATCTTAGTAAACACCAGACGATGTTAAATTACTGTACCTTGGGAGTGATATCATGGGTTAAAAGAGTTAGACTGAAACAGTACCTAACCTTTTCATGCTTATAAATCAAGTTAAAATTGATAAAATTGTCAGTCGAGATACTGTAATATTTAACCCTCTGCTCCTATAGATCGAGTTAAAGGGTTAGTGGAGATAGTATAATACCCTCTGATTCCTGTAGATACATCCCAAGACATAAAATTGTTTGGAGGTACAGGCTGTAGATAGAATAGAATACACAAAGTTGTTATCTTAAATGAAGGGTTTATCCTCCCGCCACCATTGCCTACTGTACCGTACATGTCGGCTAGGTTATATGGGTATGGGTACACCAGCCAAGCCATTCACGGTTGTCCAATTGCTTATCTAATTAGTATGTGGCAACGATAAAAATTACCCACAAAAATATGAGCAGATTAGATATTAATAATAAATACATCATATGTCAAAATGTAGGCTACCTTATCTAACATACATTTTGATACTAAATATATGAACCTAAATCAACCAATTTTACATGGGTAGTATTTTTAACGATTTTGCTAATTAATTAGACCGCCGCATATGAGTTGACCACTTGCGAGTTTTGGTCTATAAGGAAGTTGGAGCTGTGGCCATCAATATTTAGCAGAATTATCAGCTAAACTACGATCATGATGCATTAATAAATACATAAAACCAATTTCATCGTACTTTTAATCCATTAGAAACTCACATTATTGTTGCATTTCTCTTTAATATCAATGTTCATGGCTCCAACTTCCTTATAGCCTGAAACTCGCAAGTGGTCAATTGGCTCTACTGCACCCTATGCTGTACTGGATATAAAAAAATTCAAAAACACTTTACAAAAATAATACAATATCCGCTATATAAAATGCACCAAAGAAGATAAAACTGATATCACAAACAAAGCAGGCGTCACCCACAACAGCTCGGCAAATTAACCCTTTGAGTACCAGCGACGTGTTATATTGTATTCTAGCTATATTTAGACGATACAAGTATTATGCAGTTTAGGAAGGGTCTGTGGTAGCTACGAGGGTTGCTTGAGATACTGTAGTTCGAAGCTTTATAATAGTTAGAGCGCCTTCCTAAATCGAATAAAATAGATTAGTAGTACCCAGAATAAAATATAAATTATTTCGCCGGTACAGTAGGGGTTATGAGAGAAAAACAAAAGAAAACAAAACAAACTGCTGTTACATTCCCTTGTATCTATGAAAGCACTGGTGATGACGAGTGTAAGTACATACAGTACCGGTAATACTTTTAGTTAAGGGGAGACGGGTCGTTTTTCTGGTCCCCCTCCTTCCTCATATTTAGCCCCATAAGAGAAACCGGCCTTTGGCGGGAACATTTTTCGATCGAAAAACGTACAAATTTATCTTGAAGGGGGGTCTAGGGAGTGTTTTTTTAAGCTTGATGGAGGTCTAGCAAGGAAACTAAATAATAAATGAATACAGGTACCCGGTATATAAATAAATAGACCCCAAAAATAACCACTGTCCCCTTAATAGTAAAATCAAGTGACTTGGAGATTCAACCTTCCCTCCAACTACTGTAGGCCTATTAGCAAAGGGGTGTGTCGCACGAGAGATTTGGTCCCCAATTTTCGGTGGTCAACATTTTTCAGGCAACATTTCTGGGATATTTTGCACTGTTATCGGAAACTAGACTCAAGATTGATGAATTTAGGCGACAGAATTATTAAAAAATTTAACCTTTCTAAGTTGCTAGACCAATGTTGACCATAAAGTTGAGGGCAAAAGTGCTCCTGTAATACCGGTTAAAGTTTGAGTCGTACATTTCCTTTTTTCCTTCACACAACTCTTCGCGATGGTGCTCGTTACCCACGGAAATAATATGACAAATAATGTAATGTACGAATATATCATCACAAAATATATTACAATTCAGCATTGGTTGGTGTATCAATGTGCAAATACGAAAATTAATAACTGTAGCCGATGTGGATAAATTATTGTATCTTATTCAAAGTAAGAGATAATGTAATATGATTTACAAATTATCTAAAGTACAGTACCGTTTTATTTTTATTTTATTTTTGGTTGTTAACAGCATATAAAAAGTTACTAAAAAATCCAATATAAATATTTTTGGTTGTTAACAGCATATAAAAAGTTACTAAAAAATCCAATATAAATATTAATTGTAAGCTATAGCCTACATGGCGAATGATTCACCGACACCAAGATCACCATAATGCTTGTGATTCTTCACATACTTATAAAACATGCACACCAAAAGTTGAGCACCATCAGAATCAGATAAACTCCAGCTGTTCAATAAATCCTTAACTAGCTACCTGGTACCATACATTTGCATACAATTCACTACTTCCAATACATCCACAAAATGTCTTGGACTATCATCAATAAATCAATAAATTTAGTAAAATTTACCAGAACGTCCCGGACTTCCCAAATTGACTAATTCCTTGAACGTGACGATAGTGCGTTGTTATATGTGTGATTAGTTTGCTTGGGAAACAGATTAACTTGCTCATGTAGTAATGTACCGGTACACCCTGTGGTGGATTGTGTTCTTTTATTTATAAATTAATATTTTGCTTAAGCGTTGTTTCCACATTGCAATTTTGATGAGTGGTTTTGTCTTTTTACTGTGTTCGTCCAAGTTTTGGTTTGTTTATTTTGCAAGTTTTACATTATAATTTCATATTTTCAAATCATAGGTAGCCTATCAGGTGAATTGCTTTACAAAATGTAAGCCATTTCTACTTGAAAATTAACTTGTACAGTATAATTCCTTCTACATTTCAGTGAATAGCTACGGTACTTATTATTTTTAGCAGGATAATGCAATTTCAATTTAGTCAATATTTCACTTCAAAATTCATAAATTTTTTGCTATTAATTCAACACAGTAGCCTATAGTACATTATAACCCTTCTCTTATGGACTTAAGGGAGCCCGTCTCGCTTTTTTTCTCATTCTCTCCCTCTCTCTTTGGCTTTTATCCATTCGGCCCCATTCAGCCTACTGTTTTAAGACGTTTACCCCCATCCAGGTGTCAATATTTTCCTGGCGAGCAGTAGCAAGCCAGCATATATATATTTTTGTTTTGACAGTAAGCTAAATTTGTACATTTTCGATAGAAAAATTTCTCCGGCGAAGCCGGATTTATCCATACAATGCTGGCTCGCTATCGCTCGCCAGGAAGAAATAGACACCTGGATGGGGATAAATGTCTTAAAACAGTTGGCTGAATGGGGCCGAATGGATACAAGCCAGGGAAAGAGAGAAAAGGAGAGAAAGATAAATAAAAGCCGGTGACCCCCCTTAAGGCTTCCAAAAATGTCTCCGTTTTGAAGATTAAGTATTATGTCTGAACATTTACCTAAGTCTTTTGGACAAAATCTGAAAGACTGAGGTAAATGTTGGGACTCTTGTAGGCCTATCTGGTTCAGACTATCACCTCAAGTCTTTCACACAAATTCCCAAAGACAGAGGTAAAAATCTGAGAGACAGATACTTCCCAATTCAGTACCGTGAAATGACCTAGCTTCGGACGGGGGCTATACTTCGGACATTTCTGGATAGAAGTATCTTTATGTAAGCTACAGTTATGGAAAAATGACTCTGCATTATGGAAGAACATTGCAGACATACTTGTTTTTTCCAGAACATCATGTATTTATCCCATAACTGCGGTTCATTATATTTTTTCCACAATGTCCGAAATTATGTCCCCGTCCAAAGTTACGTTATTTTACCGGTACAATATTTGTTTATGCACTTCTGAACATGGTCTCCTGCTGATTAGTCCTAGTTAAAGGGATCTTACTGTTTAAACACCTGTTTCAACTGTACCCCTCCAACTGTTTTTCTTTTTTAATATGTATATACTGGTACGGTACTAATAAAAAGATTGGCTAATACATCGTTTAGAAATATTGTATAAGTTATTATATAGTAGCAACTGTAGGTTTATCATACTGTGAACAGTATTAAGTGAATGTCAGTTTTAAAGTGTTCATAAAATTACATCAATGGGTCAAGATTTCTGAATGTAAAGGAAATAATGAATACACCTAGACCAAATAGGGTTAGGCTACTATACTAAACATATTATGACAAAACCTTTAAAACAAATTCACACACCCATAACACGAGTACCAGTACGGTACCCAAAACTAACTTTACAATGGAAAAAATGAAAGTAAGTGCCATACCAGATGAACATACAGTACTGTACTTGGTTGTATCATAAAGGGGTTCATGCCCCTATTTCTAATACGGTAATTAATTTTTGTCCTATTTTTGAGAGGGAGACGTTGTTGACAATGCTTTTATTTTATACTAGCCCACTGATTTGAGAGAGAGAGAGAGAGAGAGAAAGAACTATTTCCATCAGCCTACTGCGCCAGGCCCCTCATAAGGCTGGCTACGTAGATGTGTGTAAAGATTGACTAAAAATTATGAAACAAAACGTCGGAGGACAGGATGGCAACTAGATAAGGGTGATGATGAGGAGGACGTTATAACCGTAGCAGGACTTTTCCTATCTTTGGAAAGTGGGATATTAGACCCTTTAATTTTTAAAGAGCTGCACAGTGAAGCAGGCATTCTAGGAGGATATAGAAAAAGCAAAAACATGGAAAGAAAGTACCGGTAACTTAAATTAGCCAGCATAATATAATGATTCAATAGGAATAATAATAATAAATGTCAATAGGTGTACTGACAAGTGTAATTGTTGTTGTTGTGGTCGTTCCCCAGGATGCCTGGCCGAACAGCCCCAAGGCCCCGAGCAAGGCCAAGGCCATAACCGAGCGCCCCCACAGAACCCTCCCAGCCTACCACAATAAAGCCTGGGTGACCGAAGCCACAAGTGTAGTTCTTTGACATAATCCAAGTAGCTACACATCTCAGTATATGAAGTACTTACACATGCCTCAGAAATGAGCCACATCTAACTTGTATAATATTTGATTGAGTCATAATATGCCTATGATAATAACCCATTTACAAGACGGTACCTGACCAAACTCCATACTCTGACACCAGCAACTCTCACTAAGCTTATTGAGACTAGTTTGTTGCCAACACAGTATAAAATATGTATACAATATTTAATAGGCTGGGAAGTATAGCTGCAGCCAAAACTTTATCTTACGTAAAAATGGATTGAAGGCATTGAAGATATATAGATAGATATATACCCCCTCCCCCCCAAAAAAAAAAATAATAAATAAATAAAAAAAAAAAAAAAAAAAAAAATTGAAAAAAATGTAAAACAAAAATATATAAAATAAAATGGGGATTGGGCCTGGGTAAATAGATAGAATAGATATACTTACAAGAATCCCCCAAAGCAACCGTGAGCAGGGACTCGGTGGCGGAGCGTTGGCGTGGAATGGGAGTTTATTTAAGCTTTCAGTCCAACCCCGGGAAGCAGTACGTCGCTCACTCTTTGCAACACTATACACCATTTGAGTTTATTAACGTGGCATTTTCTAATTCTATAACTATTTCAGCATTGTTTTTTCTTCACTGTACGATCCATTTCAAAATAATATCCAAAACAGTATACTGTAAAGCCGGTATCACACGTGAGCTTTTATAGTCAACATTCTATGATCAAGATTTTTCTGTTAACATTTCTGGAATATTTTGCACTGGTATCGGAAACTAGACTGACGATAGATGAATTTAGGCACGAGAAATATTTTAAATGTTGAACTCATTTTTGCACTGGAATCGGAAACTAGACCGACGATAGATGAATTTAGGCACGAGAAATATTTTAAACGTTGAACTCATAAGCTGCCAGACCAGTGTCGAGGATAAATGCGGAGGGAAAAAACGCTCGTGTGATACCCGCTTAAGCACAAACTTACTTCAAAGCTGCAGCAACGAGATTTCAAACTCTTCCTTGTTCCTAGTTTCTCGGTAACATAATACACCCTGCTTCCATGGCAAAGTAACTGTGGATTCCAACATATAAACTATACACGGATCTCACGGCTATATTATCACTTGTCTCAGCATGAAGGGGGGTCACCTGCTTTCTTTCTCTTTCTCTCCTTTTCTCTCTTTCTCTGGCTTGTATCCATTCGGCCCCATTCAGCCAACTGTTTTAAGACGTTTATCCCCATTCAGGTGTTAATTTCTTCCTGGTGAGCGATAGCGAGCCAGCATTGTATGGAGAAATCCGGCTTCGCCGGAGACTTTTTTCTATCGAAAAATGAACAAATTTAGCTTGCTGTCAAAACAAAAATATATATATATATGCTGGCTCGCTACCGCTAGCCAGGAAAATATTGACACCTGGATGGGGGTAAACGTCTTAAAACAGTAGGCTGAATGGGGCTGAATGGGGCCGAATGGATACAAGCCAAAGAGAGAAGGAGAGAAAGAGAATAAAAGCGAGGTGGGGTCCCTTAAGGTATATAATAGTCCTGTCACAAATTGAAGGAACATCACAGGTTATCAACACTATACCCTTTTCAAATTAACTTGGCTAATTACTCCACCCTGTCGCCCCACAATTATTACTGATTGGCTTTATATATCTTGATCTTTTGGACATAGAAACAGTTCTGTATTATTCAGCATCAATAGCCACTCCATACACCACTGTCAACCAATCATGGGTCATTCATAATCACAGGCAGAGGGTGAAGAACTGCTACCAAGTTAAATTGACCGGAGTATAGAGCTCCTCCTGCCTCACACACGACTCTGGTCCTCCCTCGTACCAGATGACTCCCCGAGGCTGGGCGTGAGCATGGGAGTACCTTCTTGGGGTGTTTCCTGCATGCTCGTAGCTCCTGCAGAACTCTGGAGTATGTGTGATGGCTCCCCTTGACTGGTCGGGATCAAACGTGATGTCTCCCCTTGACTGGTTGGGAGCATAGGGGTGGCCTCCTGGGGGGTGACAATGGTGGTGGAGGAGGTTGTGGGTTGTAACATGGGTATAGAGGATGGGGAGGAACATGAGGGGGAGGGAGAGGTGTGTGAAGGGGAGGGGGAGGAAGGTGATGGTGGGGTAGGAGGCAACTGACACAGCTCCCTGGCGTCGAGGTGTTTCTGGGAAGTGGTACTACACGGCTCATCCTCGTCGCTGAAGGACACGTCTTTGGCCATATACCACACACACAAGTCAACAAAGAAGGCTACCAACATCACTGCTCCTGTCATGCCTGCAATTATACAAATGCATTACAATCTATTAACACATTCTATGTAATTATGTATCCTTTAATCGTATTTCTTTCACAGCAAGATTATTCATCAAAATTATCATGGGCTATATGCAATTTAGATATGTAATTATAGATGAACAGTATCTATACTTGATTTCATCGCTAAAGATGATTAGTAGCTCATTCACGAAATACTGAAAGTTTGATAGCTATATATATATTTTTTTTTAAATATTAGTTTAACCCTTCCTCCCCGGGCTCGCCTTCTAAAGGACAGCACTGAGAGCCCGGGGGATATGGCCGAAAAATGTTGTAATAGGCTAGCCCTATCTTTGTTAGTTTAACTGCTAGATAATTCACACATCTCAAAACGTAGCCCTGTTTTGTATCTGTAGACTGGCGTTGAGTAGAGCTCTCTAGGTCAACTGGTTCAGTTATGATGACGATTTCCGTGGAGAGAGTATCGATCCGATGTTAGCAATATCAGACAATAACAAAGACTTGATTTGTTAGTAGTCTTGGCAAATCCAACATCAAGGCTATTAACCTAATTGCAATGACGACTTGTCTATTTTGACTGCTATGTCGTCATTCCAACCGCGGTTAAAAAGAAAACGTCTAGAGTCTACTCCTTATCTTGCTCTAGGAGACGTTGTACATTAACCAAAACTACCACCGAAGGTGAAAAAAGCATAGAAGAGAAGAAAAAGGGGTTTACCTTAGTTACCGCTTAAGGCCCATCCCGTGTTCCGTCATGTGCAGATCCCTGTCGAACGTGCGCATGAGCGACCCTCTCTTGTCATCATTTTTTCACGCGCTCCATTGAATGAAGTCGCTTTTGTTGTGCTCCTTTAATTCACCCTGTTTAGGTTCGTTTCGGCTTATCTGGCCTTCTTTTTTGTTAGACAGATGTTACGTGATCTAGGGCACACGTAAATGGGCTCCTAAGTGTGTATAATGGAGACGCGTGTGGAAATAGCCTACCGAAGGTACGGGGGCGCCTGGCGTTCCTCGTATATGTTTTTCATTCTTTCTCTTTTCATATTCTTTTTTCCTGTTAGTCTGGGCATAGTTTAGCTTTTAGCTTAATTTAGCCTAGCTCGTTTTCTCCTTCAGAAATTGCTATGCCACTATGAGTTTTCATTTTTTCATAGCCTAGGTGTACCGTTGGTAAACAATCTGAGATTTCGTTGGTGGCGGTGCTGTTTGTAGAGTTTGTGTCGGCCGCATTATTAGCGTTATTCCCGAGTCCCCCCTTTCGAGTCCTTCACTGTGTCTCAAGGGCCTGGGCGACAGGTGGTTCGTGATACTCCAGGGGTACCCCACGGGGGCCCCTCTTTCACACCACAGGGTTTTTCGCCCCTGACACATTCTCTGCTCACGGCTAGGCCACCCTTTTTCTCACCAGTTTCATTTACTGGTTTTTGTTTTCTCTTCCTGTTTCACCTCCATCCTTTCATAGTCTTTTGCCCAATCCAGGGGTACCTCACGGGGCCCCTGTTTGTGCGAAACCACCCTCCCTGCCACTTCTCCTCATGGGCTTTGCTCTATCTCTGTGGGTTGGGTGGTTCCTGGGGGATGTGCCTCCTCTCCCCTGGTGTGTCTTCCATGCCTCTCCCTTTACCGGTTGAGTCAGGATAAATTCAAGGAAGACACTGCTCAGCTTGATGGCCATCATTGCTTGGAGTTCATAAGGAGATGACGCATTTTTTGTGGCTTTTTTTGGTATTCCCTAGACGCTCCTCTCGCTTTTTTCGGCGCCGGACCATCTCGGCCGGTCCCGCAAATTTGCGGGAGCTCGATTCGGTCCTCTGGGACGTTTTGGATCCCCGCAAATTTGCGGAGATCGTTGGGGGGTCCCGCAAAATTGCGGGAGGGTGGTGTCGGTACGGTTATGCCTCCATTGGCCCGCAAATTTGCGGTAATAGTTGGCTTTCACTATTGACTTTTTTTATGTCATCTTGTTGCCTGATACTATATTGGTGTATGCACTTTACTGGTGTTATAGGCCCTGCATGTAAGATGTTGAGTGGTGGTTAACACTTTCTCCATCTTTGCAGGTTCTGCTAGTGCTCTTCCGCCTCGGCCGCCCTCCTCACCTACCTCTGTGCTCCCAGTTTAGGGTGAGTACGGATACCTGTTTGCATGTGTGTTCCTGTTTCCCCATGCTCCTTCCCTGGTTCTTCTTGGACATGCTCTCCACTTACTCCTTCGACGTGCTGATTATGGTGTGTGTTCTTCTAGTGCAGGTAGGCTGCCTTGCTTTCGCCTTGGTTGTCGCTCCCCGTGCTTGGAGAGCCACAAGTCCTGCTTGCGCCACTCGCTCTGTGTGTCCTCTACGGCCTACCTCCCTGCTCTGTGTGGCACGTGTCTGGCCCTGGTGGATGTGCTGCACCATGGCCCTGGTTCCTCGGCGGCGGCTGTGGCCTCTGCTTCCCTTCCGTCGGTGTGGACGATGGTCTCCCGCCACATTAGGACTGTGGGCCACCGTTCCCCGGCCTTTGTTGCCGACCGGATCCGCGTCGCCCTGGGTATCTCTGACCCGACTGAAGGCCGTTCACCTGGCCCTCTCCCTGCTCGGGCCCTCTCCCCTGGGTCCCCCACAGCCGGTCGTCCCATCGTCGGGGGGTTCCCCAGCTCCGTCCACGCTCTCGCTCGCCTCGTCGTCCGTCCTCTACTGCCCCTCGTCGTCCTCCTGATCGCCTTGACGACGCCCATCGCCCTCGTCATGGTTCTCGCCCTGAGGCCGGGGTTAGCGGCTCTGCCCCTGTGCGCCCTCCCCTGGCCTCTACGGATAGGGGCTCTACTCCCTTCCGCCCGCTTCCCCAGCCCAGACGACTTCCTCTTACGTTGTCCTCTCCGCACGCGGTTGTTCATGCTGTAGCTGGCCCTCTGCTCCCTCCTCCTACACTGTCCAGGAGGGTCCGCCTGGATGTCGTTGCTTCTCCTACTTCACCTGCTTCAGTGCCTATTCTTCCTTCACGGTCTCGTCCCACGGTGGTGGTCCCTCCCTCCTCCGCCTCGGTGTCGGGCCGCCCTGTTATCTCAGCCCCGGGGATCCTTGCTCTGTTTCCCCCCGCGGCTCCTTCTGGCCTCCTTTCACCCGGCCAGCCTTCCCACTCCCGTCGTCCTGCTCCTCCTCATTCTTCTTTTCCTGACCTTCACTTACCGTCTCGCCAGGGGGGTACCCCTCCTCTTGCCTCGGTGGGGTTTCGCGAGGTTTCGGGGTCCCCTTTCTCAGGAGCTGACTGGAAGAGGGGAATGGTGCTGTTTCCCCCTCGGCCGTTCGTGATCGGGGAAGAGTCCCTCAACGGCGACACAACCGTCGTCGCTCGCCTTCCTTGGGACGCGACGCTGCTGGTTCGTGTCGTGGGTCTCGCTCCCGCTCATCCCTGCGGGCCGACCAATCTGGGGGGGGGGTCGCCTCTCTCGGATCGATTGTCGGCTATGCAGGGCTGGGTTGTGTCACGCTTCGACGGGCGCTTGGAGTCGATGGAAGACTCCCTCTTCTCGCCCTTCTTGGCGGTGACTCACCCTCAGCGCCTCACCCTACCTACCCCTGCTACGGTCCCCCTCCCTTCTGCAGGCCTACGCTCTGGTCAGACTTCAGCCGCCCTGACATCCTTCCGGCTGTTCAGTCCCTGGCTGTGTTGACGGGTCTGTCCTCCTATGGGACAGGTTTGTGCGACGCCGGTACGCCTGGCTTAGCCATCATGCTCGGTCACCCTCTCCCATTGGAGGCCTGGTTTGCGGAGGCCTTCGACTTCACACACCGATCCGTCGACGGCTCTCCTTCAGTCCCTCCCCCGGAGTCATCACTGATTTTGCCTCCTCTTGTGTCTGTCGGCGGGTTGGACGGCGCGTTCTGCTCCTGGATGAGCGCGCCCGTTCTTGAACTTTGTTCTATTGCTACCCCGTTCTTCTCTCACCCGGATCAGCCCTCTGTCGCCAAGGTTTTTCCCTTGCGACAGAGGGTGACGGACTTATTGTCTTGTCTTTAGGTTCCCTCCAGACGTCTGTTCACCACCTGCGGCTTTTCGAGGCGTCTGCGCCAGGAGATCTTCGCGAGGGTTTGGACCGCGTTCAGCGGGTCCACCTTCAGCTCGCGGTGTCTTTGGTTCCCGAGCTGAAGGCGGTTTTGTGCGCGGCAACTCGGCAACGCCCGACGGTACGGTCCTCGTTCTGCCGGCTGGCCCCCTTGGATATTCGTCAGGGTTTGTTGTACTCTGTGCTATATACGTCGTTTTTTTTTTAAGCAGGATGCTTGGGAATGCTACACTTCTCTGTCGGCGGCCCCTGCTTCTGACACGCGACGCCGCGCTGGGTCGTTGCGGACCCTGCTTACGTCACGCACCGATGCGCTGTGCCGCGCGTGGGGTCTTCTCAGTCCCGTCCTTCTGCCGGTCCTCTTCGGGGTGCTGCTGCAAGTGCTGCCGCCTTGCACGGGCGCAGGACTGGGACGTTGCAGGCCAGTGCGTTGGTTCCGCCTCGCACTTCTGTTCTTGCCCCTTTCATCCCCTCCGTGTCGGGGCTGGCCGGCCTTCCACTTCCGGCCGCCCTTCGACGGGGTCAGCCCCGCGCCGGCCTGGGGTTGGGGTGGCCCACCCTTTTCGACGAGGTTGGGGGGGGGGGGGGGGGGGGGGGGGGGGGGGGTAGAGGAGGTCAACGTGGCGCTCATGCCCGCACGGCCCGTACCGGGGGTACCTCCACGTCAACACAATGTGTAGTTCTCTGGGTCTGCCTCCTTGTTCTCCTTCTCGCCTGGCCGACCGGGTCGCTCCCCTCCTCTCGGGTGCTCCCTCGGGTTGTTTTCGCCCTTGCGCCCCTCGGTAGCCGCGAGGGACGTTGGGGGCGGCGGGTTGCGCGGAGGGGTCTCACCTGGAGGTGGACGTCCAGACCCCCACTCCGCTCTTGTCACCGACGCCGGCCCATCTCTTCAGAGGTGGCCCACGTGTTCACTTCCATGCCCGAGCTGGGTAGCGTCGAGGGAGTCGACCGCCGGTCACCCGGTTTTCCTCTCCCGTGTCTTTCTGGTACCGTCGACGAACTGCGACGCGATGCGACCGGTGGTGGATCTGTCGGCCCTCAACGGGCACATCGTGCACACACGGTTTCGGATGCTGCCGGTACCCCTGGTACGCCTGGCCCTGTGCCCTCTGTCGTGGGTAGTGTCGCTGGCCCTCCAGGATGCGTCTTGTCTCGTTCCTCTCCATCCTCGCTTCCAGCGATTCTTGGCCGTTCGGACTTCCGATCGTGTGTTCCTGTTCGACGGCCTTCCCTTCGGTCTCCACATCGCGCCGCAGATCTTCTCCGCACTGGTGGGGCAGGCTCTGGGTCCTCTCCTCAGGAGCGGGCTCCAGATCCCGTTTTCCTTGGCCGATTGGTTGGTAGTTTCCGACGCCCTAGGACTGTGCATTGGCGACGCCCTCACAGTCGTTTGCAACATCGCATGGTTAGGGTTCCCCTTCGATGTTCCCAAGTCACGCTTGACCCCGTCGCGTGTCGTGCCATGGGTCGGTCTCGCATGGGTTTTGTCCGGCGCTACGGTGACCCGGGGTCTGCCGGCCGCGGTGCACCTTCGGTGGACGGTCTTCGCCGTGTTGCACTCGGTCTCCCTCCCGGGGTGGCTCTGGGACTCGTTCGTGGGTTCGCTGCATTGGGCCGCTCTGCCCCTTCCCTTAGGGTGCCTCTGGCTACGCCGCCTCCTCCTCATGGGCACCGCGGTGTTTCCGTTGCCCTTATGGATCGGCTCCTGCCGCTCCCGCGTACCGTTCGCAGACGCTTCGGTCGCTGGGTTGCTCGGGGCTCGCTCTCTGCGGCTGTGCCCTGGACCGC
Organism: Paralithodes platypus; assembly: GCA_032716605.1. Lineage (NCBI taxonomy): Eukaryota > Metazoa > Arthropoda > Malacostraca > Decapoda > Lithodidae > Paralithodes > Paralithodes platypus. The sequence continues at coordinate 14,866,543 of CM064530.1, forward strand.
CGACGGTCTGGGTAGCCACAGATACGTCGAGCGAGGTTGGGTGAGGTTCCCGATCGAACCTGGGACGTCCACTTCCCGGCAGATGGGTGGGTCTCCCTCCTCTTAACCGTCTATGCCCTCGGACTGTTGGTTCCTTTGTTCTTCCTGCGGGACCACGCGCTGGCCCTTCGGGGTAAGTCGGTGGCCTTCGGGTTGGACACTCAGACAAGCTGTCCCCTGTTTCCTTATGCGGGGGTCCTCCAGGTCGTTGACTCTATTGGGGGTCTCGGTGGAGTTGTTCTTCCTCGCGGACCGACACCCCTTCTCCTAGCATGCCTCCTCCCTGCCCGGGCCTGCCACCCTGTGGGCGGCCGCCCTGTCGAGAGGACAGGGCGTTCTTGTAGAATGGGCGATGAAACGGACTGTGTTCGCCGACTTCGCGGCTTCCTGAGGTGTTCCGGAGGTCGCCTTGTTCGCATCGGGGGTGCCGCGCCAGTTGCCTCTGGACCTCTCCCTCTGGCCTCGCGCTCCGGGGGGGGTCCGGACGCTTTCATGGTAGCCTGGTACAGGTGGCGGTCGATATACATCTTTCCGCCACCAGAAGCGCTGTTGGTGTGCCCAGTCCTCACGAAGCTGCGGCTGTACCACGGCTGCGTCTGGCTCCTCGCGCCTCTGTGGCCGGCACGGACTTGGTCCGCCCGGTTGCCGCGGTGGTGCCCGAGTCCGGTCCCTCTACCTGTCTCCGGCTTCCACTTGGGCTAGGTTGGGGACCTGCGGACCTCGTTGGCCTTCGCATCGTGCTTGTTCATGAGGCACGGTGGCTCCCGGTCCCCGGCCGGGCCCTGACTGACTTCCTGCAGCGTTCCTGGCCGTCTTCTCCTTGGGGGACTTACGGGTCCCGCTGGAGGTCTTTTACTAGGTGGCTACAGGCCACTCGCCTGCCAGTTGGCTCTCCTTCCCTCGTCCTACGCTCCTTGTTTCACCTCTTCCGTACACGTCGCTTTCCAGTCGACGCTATACGTACCCACTTGTCTGCCGTCCGGGGGGTCTTTGGGTCCGTCGCTGGGCTGGTCGTTCCGCCACAGGAGCTGGATTCCTTCCTGACGGCTGCCTTCCGGGATCGACCGCCTCCGCGTCAGATCCCTCCGCAGTGGGATCTGGGGCGGGCTCTGGTCCTTCTGGCTTCACCCACGTACACAAGGGCCGCTACGCCGGTTCCGTTGCTCGGGCGTCCACTCTTCCTTGTCGCTCTGGCCACTGGGGATCGGGTGTCTGCACTAGCGGCATTGTCACGGCCCCGGAACTGCGTGCGATTCTCCCCGTCCTTGCATGGCGTCTCGTTCGCCTCCTCCCCTCCTTTTGTTACCACGCATGGGAGGGAGGCCCCCGTTTTCCAGCCTTTCGCCGTCCAGGCTTTACGGCGTGGGCATCCTCGCCATGTGTTGTGCCCGGTGTCAGCCTTGCACTCCTCAGTTGCGTCTGTGGCGCCGCCTTCGGGTACTGCTGTGTGGGTGTCTCCTCGGACAGGTGGGAGGCTCTCGCAGGTGCAGATGGGCCGCCACGTTTGTCGGACCGTTCGTGCCCGTCACCCTGTTTGTAGGGGTTCTGCGCACGGTCAGATCCTTTGCTGCCTCCTTCCGGTTCCTGCCACGTCGATCCTTCCCTGCCATCGCCTCAGCGGTTTTGTGGTCTTCTATCAATTCCTTCATCTCCTCCTACCTCTCCGTGTCCAGTGTTCGACCCCCTCGGCCGGTGATTGCTCTCGGGGGTCGTGTTTCCTGGTGCTCTGGCGAAGATCCCTGGTCTTCCCCCCTTGTCCCTCGTTCTTTTCCTTTGTTTTATTTGACAAAGGGGGGGGGGGGGTGTACGGGTTTGCAACACTGGATTGCAAGTTTGGGATTATGTATTGTTCCAGTACATAAGTGTTTTTGCCACATTGAAAATTGTGTTTTGTTCTTGTGTTCAGTGTTTTTGTTGGTTTTGGAAGAAAAGGGATTTTGGGTACAGTACCTTTTTGGTTTCAGACAAGTCTATGTTTTTGCATTACTATGACTGACGGGCATGTGTTAAAACGGTTCTTTTTAGCTACTCCTCAGTTTTTCACTCTTTTATTAAACTCTCTTGTTTAAATTGTGTCTTTGTCATTCGTAATTTTGTTTTATGCATTGTTTTTTTTGGTAGGTTGGGCTTGGATGTCCTCCTCCTATTTGTTATGCAGCCTTGACGTTGGATTTGCCAAGACTACTAACAAATTGGGAGGTTTGACGTACCTCCCAACCTACCAAATAGGAAAACCTACTATTTGGTAGTAGTCTTGGAAAATCCAACGTACATAATACCCTCCCTCACGCCGGACCCCTGCCCATCCGCGTTCTTCTGCTGACGTGAGATGTGATGACAAGAGAGGGTCGCTCATGCGCACGTTCGACAGGGATCTGCACATGACGGAACACGGGATGGGCCTTAAGCGGTAACTAAGGTAAACTCCTTTTTCTTCTCTTCTATGCTTTTTTCACCTTCGGTGGTAGTTTTGGTTAATGTACAACGTCTCCTAGAGCAAGATAAGGAGTAGACTCTAGACGTTTTCTTTTTAACCGCGGTTGGAATGACGACATAGCAGTCAAAATAGACAAGTCGTCATTGCAATTAGGTTAATAGCCTTGACGTTGGATTTTCCAAGACTACTACCAAATAGTAGGTTTTCCTATTTGGTAGGTTGGGAAGTACGTCAAACCTCCCATTCTTGTTCTCCAAAACAATAACAACAAAAGTCAGACTTCTCCTTCTTGTTTTCGAAGGTGCGCGTCGCTCCGACCAGCTTGTTTACATACGGTTCGACGCACAGCTTTCAAACCACGCTTAATAGGCTTTCAAACTTACGAATTTTAAAATGACACCCGGGCTCCTGCCCATCTGCCGCGGTGTCATATTAAAATGACAACCGGGCAGGAGGGGTTAACCAGACCACTGAGCTCCACTAAAGAACTCTCATAGGGCTGGCCCGAAGGATTCGATCAAGATATATAACTAAACGAGTCAAGATAGATAGGGAAGGGCAGTAGGGGAACAAATCGAGGAAGGTGAAGACACTCAGACATTTCTCACCATTTCACCAGTTCAGCCGGACCACATGAGCTCCACATCAGAGCTCTTATAGGGCAGGGCCGAAGGATGAGGCAAGAACCGCAACACCAACCAAGAAGTGATCAGGGCGAAGCATGAGAGATCAGGTCGAAGGTAGAAAAAAATCACATCGAGAAGCAAAAAATGCATTACGGTACCGAAGGGAATCAGGTCAGTTCGGCCACATCAGCAACCGAAGAGACAAAACGGGTCAGTAGTCAACCACCTAACCAGGCCAGGGAGACATGAGATATAGGCTGCCCAAGGACAGCCGAATGGGACAGAATAAGAATAGAAGGGGAAAAACATAGAATGAGGAAAGAAAAACTACTCAAAATTAGACAAGCGGATGAACCATCAAGCCCCAAATCCCCCCAACCGCGCCAAGGAGAGTAGTACCAGGGGGGTCATAGGGTGACCGGTCAACTCAACCAGTAGACCATTTCAACCAGTAGCTCTCAACCAGTACCAAATCAACCAATACGGTTAGGTTAGGTTAGGTTAGGTTAGGTTAGGTTAGTACTATATTTTGACACCGGTTTGGTTGATCTGGGTTAATTTGGCACTGGTTGAGAGCTACTGGTTGAGATGACATGGAACCGGGTGATAGTTATAGCACAGTAGTATCATTTGCACTTAACTTAAGTTTACGTGTCTCATGGGAGAAGTATAATATTATTATTTCAAAGGAAATTATACTAAGGGACATAACAAGTTCCCTTCAACTATTCAAAATATGCGAGTTATCTTGGTTGTGAAAAAAATAGAAAAATCAGAGGCCAGTTGAGCATAAATAAATACAAATATAAATAAAATTAAATCAAATATGAAATGATGGTGGTTATGGAGATGATAACTAACCGTGGAAGAACATCCTGAAAGCATCTGAGTCATAAAGTTGACAGGCACCGTGCTTTCTACAGTTTTTTTTCCACTGTATACAGGCGGAGTCCACCAGCTCTCCGTAGATGATGGGACACGGGACATTGCCTGGCAGGTGCGGATAAGAGGTCAAAGGTCTGATAACAAAGGTCAAAGAAATGTACAGTGCTGTACTAAGTACAGGATATGTTTTGAGTTTATTAAAATGATGTATAATATTGTCAATTGCTGTCCTTTTTTTAGGACACTAAACATTTAGCAGTGTTTGCCACAAAGGAAACAAAAATACTGCACTGAATGTAATTAATAACACATCTTTCTAAATCTATGGTAATCAAAATGATTAAATTGTATATATAATTTTCCTTTTCAAACATTTAGTTTGCACTCTTGAAAGAATATATAAAATTAATGAAATTAAGAGGTAATACACTTAGTCATTAAATATCTTTCATGCACTATTGGATGAGTTACTAAGATACTTGTAATACAAATTTATTAACCCCTTAAGGATTATGGGGCATTTTGACAGTTTGTTCTGGCTATCATTAGACAATTTTATACAACTTAGTAGGGATCTGACGTGGGCATCAAAAGAGTAAAGAGTACTGTATCTCAATTAACCCTCTGACTTTCATATACCCTTCCTAATCTGAATAAAATTGTCTAAGGATAGCCAGAAGAAATGTCAAATGCGTCATAATCCTCAAGGGGTTAACCCGTCCAGTACCAGGGACTTTCTTCTCATCATATTCTGGCAACTATTAGACTATTTTATTCAGCTTAAGAAGGACCTCTAGCAATAAAGAGGCTTTAAGCTATCTCAACCAACCCTTTTAACTACCACAGATCCTTCCAAAGCTGCATAATATCGTCAAAATATAGCTAGGGTAAAATATAACGCACGTCGCTGGTACTCAAAGGGTTAAGTACTTGCTGCTTTCTTCCATTATTGAAAACATGAAATTAATTTGATAGTTAAACCATACAGAGAAGATGTCTACCATTTCTTAATCCCCTAATGACATTTTTACCTAAGTATTTGCTTACTGCTAATAATAACAAGCTAACAGTACTATTATTTTTGGAGAGGTTTTCAATTCACTTAATTATGTGACAATCAATGTAACAGTACAGTGTATAATTTTTGGGAGATATTCAATTCACTTAAGAGACAGTCATTAAACTTAAATCATCGGCAGTTTGTTTTTGTGTATACAAAAGGCTGACACTTTATCAACTGAGCCACCATATCAAATTCTTCTTCAGCTTGTCCTACCTTTAACTCTTTCAATCCTATGATGCCATTTTCCCTTTCATTCTAGCTACCTCCAGACAATTAAATTAATCTTGGGAATAATCTTGGGATGTCAAAGATTCAAAATCTGTGTGCTGGACTCCACCATGAATAAATCTTCCTAATCAGAATAGAATAGTGGGCCTCAGCTCCAGTCTGGGGCAATGTAAATATAATAATGCTCCTGTAACCAAATGTGTGTTATAAGAGGTGACTAAAATGGGCTGGCTAGGGAAGGCATCTGGCCATGAAATATCTCGCACTTTTGCCTCATGGCAATTCCAGGCCACCAGTGCACTACTTCTGTTCTTTGGAGCAGTGATTCTGTCCCTTAACGAATTATCACCCAGGCTGAGAGCCATGCTATGATGGATATAAAGTGGAGTGTGGTCCCTTGAGTGGCACTGACTATGGGACAGCTGAAGGTCTTTAAGTTCCAAGTCACTAAGTACTGTAAATAAGTAATAATAATATTAGATAAGTCTACTGTACTATTAAACATAGCTAGTCTAAGTAATGGTCATAGAAGTATGTATATACTCAGGCACATACCCCATAGCTGTGGGTAGCCAACTCGAGACAGAGACTGAACAAAAACAAAATTTAAAGTTCCAATTCTTAGGGTCCGAGACCACTTTCGCATTCCCTATCCCCTTTCTCTGTCTCGTCTAGTAGGTGAAGTCTACAAGGGGAGGAGGATTCCTAGCCTCTCGCCCCCAGAAGAAGTACTGTAATAGGACAGTAAAAAAGACAGACAGAAAAGGCTAAGGTTGGGTAGAGGATGCCAAACATCACTCTGGATAGGACCAGCCCTCATAGAGGTATCAATAATATAACTTCATCCTATATACTTTAACAGTACTGTATGCCAGTCATAGTTGCACTCACTTAAAAGTCCTATTGCGACGGATATAAGACCCAGCGCCATAGCCTTGTCTTTAGGGTGGACACAACGCAGGGTCACCAACATACCACCAACCTCAGACGTGGAGTGGATCAACACAAACACTGAGAAGATGATTACATACCTGCAAATATTGGAAAGGATCAGGGGTGCGTACCATCCCAACATAGCAATAACAATCCAATTTTGCTTTTTGCTATGTTCTGTCATGCAAGTCTGAGGGCATAGCATAGATTACTGGCTATTATTATGTTTCTTCACCAACTAACTTCACTTCTAAACTCAATTAATGAAATCAACAAATACATGTGGTACTCCAAGGACTCGAACCTAGGATACTCACATGACATGATGTCATAGTATGGGCGGAGATAGCATTGGAATACACCCCAGAACTATGCAAGGGTAAATAGTTTTAAATCAGCATTGATATTTTTGTCACTGTAAATATGTATGTTGGGCTACATTCAGTATTCAGTGGTCTGCTTAATCTGCTCTACTTAACCTAACCTAACCAACATTCAGGATTGCAAGGTAATTTTGCTCAGCTTTTCTGAAATGATAAATCAAGAATATTGTAGTTTTAATAATAAATGAATAGTGGATGTGCAAGTAAATCAATAACATTAGTAGTTAGTACTGTATATTGCATTTTACTTATTCTATACTCACCAGATAAAATTGTTGCACTTCATCCCACACAGCCGGAGAACTGCCGTCTCTCCCTCAGCCAAACAGTCGCACTGAGAGAACTGGAACATAAGCAATTTACTGAGTACATGTATTATATAGCACATCCATTGCACTAAACATTTATGCTTCTATAAGCAGTATATCTGTAGTACCAATAGCTAAATAGCAAGAATATTTTACAGGATATCTAAAATGTCATACAATGAGCATGTCCGATATTCTCAGAAAAAAAGAAAAAAAAACAGGGTCATACATATTCATATTATGTTTATATTTATAGTATGTAGCCATCAGGCCATGGTAACACGCCGTTGGGAAAGGATGAAATAACGGCATTAGCGAGAGTATGACTGTATCTTGGAAACCTATTATCACTACCGTTCACACTCGAGTGCTATTTGTGCTACTGTGACAGACTACACGTATGTTATCACTCTGTTTTAACCCACAGTAATCTCTCTACATGCAATGAATTATACATCCAAAGATAGAGTTAGACCCATGCCGGAAAAAAAATCCCATATGATAAAATTATCACATTGAAAATGACAATTATAATGTAAAACTTGCAAAATAAACAAACCAAAACGTATACGAACACAGTAAAAAGACAAAATAACTAATCAAAATCGCTATGTGGAAACAACGCTTAACCCGGGAACTGCGGGAAGACTCTTAAGAGTTCCCCCGGCAGACTGCGGGAAGACTCTTAACCTCTGAAGTGCGCATGGGGGTAATTGGAAACGTCCCCCTGTGCTGACGTATTTGAGGTGTTTCCGTCACTAAAATATTCATTGTGCCATTAATAGCATTAATACTTATCCATATGCACCTATTATGGGTTGATTATAAAGGTATTAACCTGAAACAACAATAAAACGAGTGAAAACAGCGTTTGGATGGTCAAAATCGGAGATATAGCCCGCGAATTGTATAATGTATGGGTGAGGCAATCTGCTTTCCCGCCAATTTCCCCCAAGGCCACTGAGACACAGTCGATCGATACTCTCTCTCTCTCTCTTGCACTCGCTTGCTATCAGTGATGACCACACCCTCCAATCGGATTTCTAATGTTAGCACGAAAATATACCTCAGAATAAGGGAATAACAGGGAAAATAGGTGATAACTGAAGGAGAGGAGGAAAGTGGGGAAGGAGGGGAGGTAGAGGACTGAGATTTTGCATGGCCCAGGGGCCAAAAAAAAAAAAAAAAAAAAAAATAAGAAAATATTTTTTTTTCGATGTCAAAAGTTGATTTTTTTTTTCTCTGACTCTTAAGAGTCTCCCCGCAGTGCGCCGGGGGAACTCTTAAGAGTCTCCCCGCAGCTCCCGGGTTAAGAGTCAGGGAGGGAAAAAAAATCAATTTAGGCCCTAAAACACCAATTTTTTTTTTTTTTTTTTTTGCCCCTGGGCTATGCCAAATATCAATCCTCCACCTCCGCTCCTTCCCCAGTTTCCTCCCCTCCTTCAGTTATCATCTATTTTCCCTGTTATTCCCTTTTCCTGTGGTCTATTTTCGTGCTAACATTAGCGAGTTGGTAGCAGGGCGTTGTCATCACAGTTAGCAAACGAGTGCAAGAGAGAGAGAGAGAGAGTATCGATCGACAGTCTCTCTCCAGAGGTGGAGGAAAGTGGTGGGCTGGGAGGTTGCCTCAGCCATACATTGTGTAACTCCCGGCCTGTATCGCCGATTTTGACCATCCAAACGCTGTTTCCACTTGTTTTATTGTTGTAACAGGTTAATACCTTTATAATCAACCTATAATAGGCGCATATGGATAAGTATTAATGCTATTTATGGTAAAATAAATATTTTAGTGATGGGAACAGCTCAAATACGTCAGCACAGGAGTGTGGTGTCTCATACCCCCCATGCGCACTTCAGAGGTTAAGTAAAATAAAATAATTAAATAAAATAATATTGTAATATTAAATACAATATGTATTTAACTGTTTTTCTGTGTTTACAGTCATAATTTTTTTATATGCAAAGCAATTAAAAAAAAATATATATGAAATAAAGGTGATTTTGTATGCTCATTCCAAATATATCATCAGAATTGATTCATCATCAATAGATGATGTTATATGATTATTTTCAAAGTTGGTACATAGCTAGTAAAAGAAATATGCATGCGTAACGAAAACATTCACTCGATATTGATTTTTAGCTACAAGAATAATATTTAGTGCAATCTAATGTATCTCAATAGAGAGAAGAAAGCTCAATCTACTATATTCCAGCTTCAAAACCCACAACAAAATATAATATCTTTGATTTTATCGTAGCTGACTAAAAAATATTTGTTTGCAATATCAGTTCATTTTGTACCGTCATATCTCCAAATTTTCAGCAACAGCATAGGTTTTTTATATATGACAAGACTAGTAGTTTTCACACTTTCCACAAATGAAAATGCAATTTGTCTATCATAAATAGTTTTTCTTATATGAATATAATAGCAGAGGAGTATACGCCCGCCGACTTCGGATTCTGAGCTCTGTACAGTAGCGTTTGTTATTGTCCATAGATTTTCTGGGAAGGTGTATTAGATATAAATATTGGTATAGCTAGTGGTATGAGGATGGGTATTAAAAAACCTGAAGTCCCTATTCCTAATATTTGATTTTATATGAATATTTATCAATGGGTATTCGTTGGCTAACCAAAAAAAATTTATAATGTTTTTTTTCTTCCAAACCTTCATACAGTACACAAATATTAGCTAACACTGTATTCATATAGTAAAGAGAAAGTATTCAAAGATATATAACCCTATCATAAAGTATATTTGATACACATACTACGGGTATGTGTATCAAATATACAGCCGATAAATCCGCCAATCTTTATATCGATCGAGAGTGACACTCCCGCCTCACTGATAAACATAGACTGAGAAAGTCTAGCTCTTTCAACCTCTCTGGAGTGGAATGTTGACTAAGAGCAGTGTTGCCAAATGTTTGCCATTATGACACATATCCGACCCTTTCTCTGCAACAATTTTGCTGATATCGCGTATTGGGCTTATTTTTACCGAGTTTTTGAAGTCACCAATACGCTCAGAGCGTATTGGTGACTTCAGGGACACCCTTCACGAATATGCGGATTGTGTAATGGAGCCTAAGTGGGTTAAGGGATATAGGGAGAAAATTGGGAGTTCCGGAGGAGATGTGCACCGTAAGTAATTTTCCCCATAAGCTAATGTACAGTATTCACAATACGTGAATTCGAATCACGCGAGGTCACGTATCGCCAACATAGACGCGTATTAAGGAGGCGAACTGACAGCACAAATTCAATCTCAATAATATCTTCCCATTATCACATAGGGATTTGAAACCGGGACTTTAAGATTACTTAATTCAGTAACAAGACTACTCCACCGCACCTACCCAGACTAGGACTACAGCACCTAGGCCTGTAATAACCACAGACAATTATGGGCTTTGTCAAGGAATACGGGCCGTACACTTAAGGGGACGTTATTTGATTCATGTATTTATTTTATATTATTATAATGTAAAAAAGTGTAAAAAAAGCTTTGGATGATAGAGGAATGACTATAGATCAGGCAGGGGAAGTGGTGGTGGACAGGAGTGAATGGAGAATGTTTGTGAATAGTTGAGTGAACACGTGGTCATTTGGAGTAAGGGGTCGGGCGCAAGTTGGACTAGATAATAGTCCATCAGGCGCCTGGCCCGGGGAGACGATTAATATGAAGGGTGCGCCTGGAAGTGTGGTGGGAGGGCTTGTGGCTTTGGCTCCGCTGCATGTCTGCCTGCCGAGATCGGAACCTCTCCGGGTGGTCAGGGGCCGGGGGGTTATGCTGGAGCGACCTTGGTGACCCTGGTCTCTGGGTCTTCTCCTGGGTGACCTGGATGTGTGTGAGTTTGTGCTTTTTATCTGTGTTTATTCGTTGTTTTATGTTGTTTTTGTGTTTTCCCTGTTCTTGCTCTGTCTTGAGTCGGCTACCCCCAAGATGGGGATTGGGCCTGAGCATATACAGTAGATAGATAGATAGATAGATAATGTAAAACTTGCAAAATAAACAAACCAAAACTGGGACGACCCAAGATAAACGCAAACGAACTAATCAAAATTGCTATGTGGAAACAACGCTTAATAAAATAGAATTTGAAATAAAAGAACACAATCCACCACATAGGGTGTACATTAACAAACCAAAACTGGGACGACCCAAGATAAACGCAAACGAACTAATCAAAATTGCTATGTGGAAACAACGCTTAATAAAATAGAATTTGAAATAAAAGAACACAATCCACCACATAGGGTGTACATTACTACATGTGCAAGTTAATCTGGTTCCCAAGCAAACTAATCGCACATATAACAATGCACTATCGTCATGTTCAAGGAATTAGTCAGTTTGGGAAGTACGGGATAACAGTATATATATATATTTGTTTTAGCTTGCTCCCTAGCACTCAATCAAGCTTAATAAAAAAACATCCCAAAGACCTCCCTTCACGATAAATTTGTAAATTTCGTAAAAATGTCCTGGCCAAAGGCAGTTTCCTCCTAAATTACAAGCTCACTATTGCTCGCCAGGAAATAATCGACCCCTAAATAGCACGAAAGGTCTTAAGCTAATATTGACAAAAAAATGGGTGAGTCTTAAAATTTGAAAACTAATGGCTATACATGAAGGAGAAGGGGATTCATACATACTGTACATACATACATACAGGTTTAAAAAAAGAATAAAAAAAAAAATACTTCCCCTTCAAGTGTGGGAAAGGACTGTTACTGTAGACTGAGGACTTGGCACACCTACCACCAGTTGGTTGGTGTCGGTTCTGAGAGTAGCGTTGGAACATCCCAGGTGGCAGGGGGAAAAGTAAGTGCGGCCATTCTGGTCACACACGGGGGCGAAGGTGGAGGGGTCACATGAGCCACAGGTACGCTCACACACCGACGTAAACCGCTTCACACCACTAAGAAAACAATTATAATGTAAAACTTGCAAAATAAACAAACCAAAACAGGGAAGTCACAATATAAAGACAAGAACTTATCAAAATATTAGATCACATTTATGGAAAGGTAATACTTTATGTATATAAATATTACAATAAACACTAAATGAATTTATATCGATGACAAATAAATCAATTAAACTATTATGAATACAAAATAACTGCAATAAAATCTACTATATTGCTATTAAATTATGTTATGTAATGTATTTAGCTTCACTTATGTACAGAACTCTGTGTTACCATTATACATAACTTACTATTCATCTTCTTTGAGCCCCACAAAATCCTCTGGTGGACAGCCTACGAACATCAGTATCAACATACCTACAAGTACAGAAGAGTTTCATTGTAACATATAATCATCTATAAACACAACAAACATTAATATAAGATCACCAACTACACAAAAGTTAATATGTATGCTTCTATAGTATTGCATGAATTATATATATATTAGTAGAAAACTATGTACAGTTTTTAACCTATTTATCCCCTTTAAAGTCCCCCAGTAAAAAGAGACTGGAGAACTGACATTTTATTCTTTAAACTTATATACCTTGACAAAATAAAATATTTGTATACCAATATGCTTTATCTCCCTCTGTTTCTACTACCCTCCTTTATCTCCCTCTGTTTCTACTACCTTCCTTTATCTCCCTCTGTTTCTACTACCCTCCTTTATCTCCCTCTGTTTCTACTACCCTCCTTTATCTCCCTCTGTTTCTACTACCCTCCTTTATCTCCCTCGGTTTCTACTACACTCCTTTATCTCCCTCTGTTTCTACTACCCTCCTTTATCTCCCTCTGTTTCTACTACCCTCCTTTATCTCCCTCTGTTTCTACTACCCTCCTTTATCTCCCTCGGTTTCTACTACCCTCCTTTATCTCCCTCGGTTTCTACTACCCTCCCTTATCTCCCTCTGTTTCTACTACCCTTCTTTATCTCCCTCTGTTTCTACTACCCTCCTTTATCTCCCTCTGTTTCTACTACCCTCCTTTATCTCTGTTTCTACTACCCTCCTTTATCTCCCTCCGTTTCTACTACCCTCCTTTATCTCCCTCTGTTTCTACTACCCTCCTTTATCTCCCTCTGTTTCTACTACCCTCCTTTATCTCCCTCTGTTTCTACTACCCTCCTTTATCTCCCTCTGTTTCTACTACCCTCCTTTATCTCCCTCTATTTCTACTACCCTTCTTTATCTCCCTCTGTTTCTACTACCCTTCTTTATCTCCCTCTGTTTCTACTACCCTTCTTTATCTCCCTCTATGTCTACTACCCTTCTTTATCTCCCTCTATTTCTACTACCCTTCTTTATCTCCCTCTATTTCTACTACCCTTCTTTATCTCCCTCTGTTTCTACTACCCTTCTTTATCTCCCTCTAATTCTACTACCCTCCTTTATCTCCCTCTGTTTCTACTACCCTTCTTTCTAACCTTCTATTTCTACTACCCTTCTTTATCTCCCTCTGTTTCTACTACCCTTCTTTATCTCCCTCTATTTCTACTACCCTTCTTTATCTCCCTCTATATCTACTACCCTTCTTTATCCTCCTCTATTTCTACTACCCTTCTTTATCTCCCTCTATTTCTACTACCCTTCTTTATCTCCCTCTGTTTCTACTACCCTTCTTTATCTCCCTCTAATTCTACTACCCTCCTTTATCTCCCTCTGTTTCTACTACCCTTCTTTCTAACCTTCTATTTCTACTACCCTTCTTTATCTCCCTCTGTTTCTACTACCCTTCTTTATCTCCCTCTGTTTCTACTACCCTTCTTTATCTCCCTCTATATCTACTACCCTCCTTTATCTCCCTCTATTTCTACTACCCTCCTTTATCTCCCTCTATTTCTACTACCCTTCTTTATCTCCTTCTGTTTCTACTACCCTTCTTTATCTCCCTCTATTTCTACTACCCTTCTTTCTAACCTTCTATTTCTACTACCCTTCTTTATCTCCCTCTGTTTCTACTACCCTTCTTTATCTCCCTCTATTTCTACTACCCTCCTTTATCTCCCTCTATTTCTACTACCCTTCTTTATCTCCCTCTATTTCTACTACTCTTCTTTATCTCCTTCTGTTTCTACTACCCTTCTTTATCTCCCTCTATTTGTACTGCCCTTCTTTATCTCCCTCTATTTCTACTACCCTCCTATATCTCCCTCTATTTCTACTACCCTTCTTTATCTCCATCTATTTTTACTACCCTCCTTTATCTCCCTCTATTTCTACTACCCTTCTTTATCTCCCTCTATTTCTACTACCCTTCTTTATCTCCCTCTTTTTCTACTACCCTTCATTATCTCCTATTTCTACTACCCTCCTTTATCTCCCTCTATTTCTACTACCCTTCTTTATCTCCCTCTATTTCTACTACCCTTCTTTATCTTCCTCTATTTCTACTACCCTCCTTTATCTCCCTCTATTTCTACTACCCTCCTTTATCTCCCTCTATTTCTACTACCCTTCTTTATCTCCCTCTATTTCTACTACCCTTCTTTATCTCCCTCTATTTCTACTATCCTTCTTTATCTCCCTCTACTTCTACTACCCTTCTTTATCTCCATCTATTTCTACTACCCTTCTTTATCTCCCTCTATTTCTACTACCCTTCTTTATCTCCCTCTATTTCTACTACCCTCCTTTATCTCCCTCTATTTCTACTACCCTCCTTTATCTCCCTCTATTTCTACTACCCTCCTTTATCTCCCTCTATTTCTACTACCCTCCTTTATCTCCTCTATTTCTACTACCCTCCTTTATCTCCCTCTATTTCTACTACCTCCTTTATCTCCCTCTATTTCTACTACCCTTCTTTATCTCCCTCTATTTCTAATACCCTTCATTATCTCCCTCTATTTCTACTACCCTCCTTTATCTCCCTCTATTTCTACTACCCTCCTTTATCTCCCTCTATTTCTACTACCCTTCTTTATCTCCCTCTATTTCTACTACCCTTCTTTATCTCCCTCTATTTCTACTACCCTTCTTTATCTCCTATTTCTACTACCCTCCTTTATCTCCCTCTATTTCTACTACCCTTCTTTATCTCCCTCTATTTCTACTACCCTCCTTTATCTCCCTCTATTTCTACTACCCTCCTTTATCTCCCTCTATTTCTACTACCCTCCTTTATCTCCCTCTATTTCTACTACCCTTCTTTATCTCCCTCTATTTCTACTACCCTCCTTTATCTCCCTCTATTTCTACTACCCTTCTTTATCTCCATCTATTTCTACTACCCTCCTTTATCTCCCTCTATTTCTACTACCCTTCTTTATCTCCCCCTATTTCTACTACCCTTCTTTATCTCCCTCTATTTCTACTACCCTTCTTTATCTCCCTCTATTTCTACTACCCTTCTTTATCTCCCTCTATTTCTACTACCCTTCTTTATCTCCTATTTCTACTACCCTCCTTTATCTCCCTCTATTTCTACTACCCTTCTTTATCTCCCTCTATTTCTACTACCCTCCTTTATCTCCCTCTGTTTCTACTACCCTCCTTTATCTCCTATTTCTACTACCCTTCTTTATCTCCCTCTATTTCTACTACCCTCCTTTATCTCCCTCTATTTCTACTACCCTCCTTTATCTCCCTCTATTTCTACTACCCTCCTTTATCTCCCTCTATTTCTACTACCCTTCTTTATCTCCCTCTATTTCTACTACCCTTCTTTATCTCCCTCTATTTCTACTACCCTTCTTTATCTCCTATTTCTACTACCCTCCTTTATCTCCCTCTGTTTCTACTACCCTTCTTTATCTCCCTCTGTTTCTACTACCCTTCTTTATCTCCCTCTATTTCTACTACCCTTCTTTATCTCCCTCTATTTCTACTACCCTTCTTTATCTCCCTCTGTTTCTACTACCCTTCTTTATCTCCCTCTATTTCTAATACCCTTCTTTATCTCCTATTTCTACTACCCTTCTTTATCTCCTATTTCTACTACCCTTCTTTATCTCCTATTTCTACTACCCTTCTTTATCTCCTATTTCTACTACCCTTCTTTATCTCCCTCTATTTCTACTAACCTGCTTTATCTCCCTCTATTTCTACTACCCTTCTTTATCTCCCTCTGTTTCTACTAACCTGCTTTATCTCCCTCTATTTCTACTAACCTGCTTTATCTCCCTCTATTTCTACTACCCTTCTTTATCTCCCTCTGTTTCTACTAACCTGCTTTATCTCCCTCTATTTCTACTACCCTTCTTTATCTCCCTCTGTTTCTACTACCCTTCTTTATCTCCCTCTATTTCTACTACCCTCCTTTATCTCCCTCTATTTCTACTACCCTCCTTTATCTCCCTCTATTTCTACTACCCTTCTTTATCTCCCTCTATTTCTACTACCCTCCTTTATCTCCCTCTATTTCTACTACCCTTCTTTATCTCCCTCTATTTATACTACCCTTCTTTATCTCCCTCTATTTCTACTACCCTCCTTTATCTCCCTCTATTTCTACTACCCTGCTTTATCTCCCTCTGTTTCTACTAACCTGCTTTATCTCCCTCTATTTCTACTACCCTCCTTTATCTCCCTCTATTTCTACTACCCTTCTTTATCTTCCTCTATTTCTACTACCTTCCTTTATCTCCCTCTATTTCTACTACCCTTCTTTATCTCCCTCTATTTCCACTACCCTCCATTCTCTTCCTCTATTTCTACCATCCTTCTTTCTCCCTAATAATCTTTCTACCCTCCTTTCTTCAGTTTTCCTCTTCTATCCTCTTTTCAATTGTTTCTCTCATCCCCCTTTCTCTCCTTTCGTCTACCATCCTTTCTCTCCTCTATTTCTTCTACCCCGTTTCTCTCATCTTTTTCTTCTACCCTCCTTTATCTCCCTATGTTTCTACTACCCTCCTTTATCTCCCTCTATTTCTACTACCCTCCTTTATATCCCTCTATTTCTACTACCCTTCTTTATCTCCCTCTATTTCTACTACCCTTCTTTATCTCCCTCTATTTCTACTACCCTTCTTTATCTCCTCTATTTCTTCTACCCTTCTTTATCTCCTCTATTTCTTCTACCCTTCTTTATCTCCTCTATTTCTTCTACCCTTCTTTATCTCCTCTATTTCTTCTACCCTTCTTTATCTCCTCTATTTCTTCTACCCTTCTTTATCTCCTCTATTTCTTCTACCCTTCTTTATCTCCTCTATTTCTTCTACCCTTCTTTATCTCCTTTATTTCTTCTTTCCCCTTCCTCACCTGTATTCTCGTAGCCTCCATTCTCATTCATTCATCATCATCTCCGACGCCTTGTTTCTCCCTGGGAAACCCCAGCTAAAGAATGACCATGACAGAAACGTCTTCGGGCTAATTTGTCAAGACATGCTTCCTTTGCCCGTGCCACAGTGCCCCTTTCACTACATGGAAGTTTTTCCTCAATATATTTTTCCACTTTCTTTTCCCATACCATAGGTGGTTTTCCACTACTAGCTGCTCCACTCATCTGACTCCCATATATCTTTCTTGGCATTCTGTCTTCATCCATTCTCTGAATATGACCATACCACCTCAAAGTATACTTCTCTTTATCCACTCAACAACTCCACATTGAATGCCTAAAGCTTGCTATTACATTCCAAAGGACTCACATACTTCCCTATTACTTGTCCCATCTAGCCTATTCACGCCAGCTGCCATTCTGAAAAAGCTCATCTCCACAGCTTTCAGTTTGGAGGTCCTCCTCACTTGCTGTCCATGTCTCACTTCCATACGAAAGTGTTGGAAGCAGCACACTGTTTCTCAGTGACTTTTTCACTTCGTGACTAACCATTCTCCTTTCAGAATACAATCAAGTTCTCCAATTACCTTTCTCCCTTGCATTTTCTCTCTTTTATCTCACTCTCCATTATACCATATTTGCACAGTACAGCTCCCAAATACTTGAAACTTTCAACCTCTTCCAATACTTCATTTCTCATTATATTTTAAAACTTTTTTCATGTTCTTTTGTAATTCTATATTTTGCCTTAAAATCTATGGTTTCATGCATTCTTCTCTCAAACACCATTACCTTACATTTCCCTACATTGACCTTTAACTTTCTTTTTTCGTATACCCTGTCAAAGTTTGTGACCACTCTCTAAACTTCTTCCACATTTTCCGCCAACAGGACTGCATCATCCGCATATGTTTAGTTTTGTAGATGTTTAGGTGACAATCACCACGGTCGATCTGGGGATCCGCCGCTGACGAGCTCGTCCTGGAATCTTTACGACTCTGAATCTTACGATTCTGTACAGGACTGAACATGCCATTTTTATCGGCAATAGCTCAGAGAAGAGTGTTGAGAGGGGAGAAGGGGTGTTGGAGAGAGAGGAAGGTGTTGGAGTGGCTTTGTTATGTGTGTTTTGTCTGTATACGTCGTCAGGATGTCCCCTGACTGGGTGCAAGCATGTGAAACATGCTAGGACGTACTACCGCACCCACTAAATGTCCGCCGTGGCAGGGATTCGATCCCGGGTCTTTCAGATTCACACGCGAGCGTGCTCACCACTTGACCACCACGGCCCTTAGGCATGTTAAAATCTTCCACTCTCCTCTGATTCCAGCCTAGCTCCTATATTCATGGATCCCGCCCTACATTCTCTAATCACTCCATCCATGTATATATTGAACACCCAAGGTGGCATGACACATCCTTGTCTTACTCCTACATTTAGTACATTGACCTCAAAACTCTCACTTAACTTATCACATACCTTCACATTTCCCATTGCATTCATAAAAATTTGTTTTCCTGCCATTAGCGACTTCCCTGCCACACCATATACTGCTAACACATCCCACAGACCCTCCCAATCTACTTTGTCGTAGGCTTTTTCCAAATCCATGAATACTGCATAGTTTTCTGTTCTTGGCCAAATACTTCTCTACCAACAAACACATTGAGGCTATCTGGTCAACGAAGCCCCTGCCCTTTCTGAAACCTCCCTGTTCCTCGCCTATTTTGTCATCTGTTATCTTCTGCAGTCTCTCTGTTACTACTCTTACGTATACCTTTCTGGGTATGATAAGCAAGCTAATTCCCCTATAACTCTTACACTTCTCTTTACTATCCTTCCCTTTGTACTGGGGTACAATCACTGCTTTCCTCAAGTCCTCTGGTACACTTTCCTTTTCCCATGCTAATTTACATAAACTAAGCATTATGTCTACAGTTTCTTCTCCCCCACATCTCAGCATTTTACCTGGGATGTTATATACTCCAGCAGCTTTGCCCATTTTAAGTCTATTGATTACTTAATTTACTTATTCTCTGATTAACTGTCTTTCAGCTACCCTGTTTATTCTATCTCTCTCCATTCCCTTGGATGAGATCTTTGCCTTCCTCCTACTCTTTACAGCTAAACTACTAACATTATTTTTCCACACATCCACCACACTATCACCCTCCACCACCTCCCCATTCATATTCCTCATTCTACCAACTGAGACACTCTCGGTCTTCCTCCCTCTGGCTTCTTTCACAGCTCTGTAGTATGCTTTCTTGTCACTCAGAAATTGTTCACTAATCTTCTTCCCATATTCCTTATCTGCCTTACTTTTAGCGTTTTGTATCGTCCTCTTCACTCTGTTTTAAATTCTTATATTCTTGTTTCCTCACATCTCTAGTTTCTCTAGGTATATTCTTTTGCAGCATACTCTTTCTTCTTTTTCACTATTTCTTCTATCTCTTTGCTAAACCATGCGTTATCTGTCTTTTTCCACATGTTAACCTTTTTCTTGCCACAGACTTGCGCAGCTGCTTTAATCATGGAGTCTCTTGTACCTTTCCATACTTCGTCTACAGTATTTCCCAGATCTATCATAACGCCCATGTCCTTTACAGTCTCTTTCAGCATATCTCTGTATTTTGTTGCATTATATTCTTCAAACAATTTTCTCACATTTATTCTCTCTATTGTCAGTTTTCTCTTTCCTCTCATATTTCCACCTTATCCTCACTTTCGTCAGCACTGTAGGCTATAGTGGTCTGATCTCGTCAGTATAGGCCTACCTCATACTGCTCAATCATGGCATTATCAATTAAGATTTCTGTTCCAACTCGCCTTCACCTCTGTGCCATGTATATCTATGAATCCATTCTCTTTTCTATTTCTTCTATCCTCCTTTCTCTTCCGTTTTCCTTGCTTACCGGACAAAATAATCCAGAAGACCATTTCAACCAGTGTTAAATCAACCAGGGTCAACCAAACCAGTGCATATGTAAAGTAGGCTACTGTACTAACCTAGTTTCACCTAATCTCAATAATTGGTTAATTTGGCATTGGCTGCGAGCTACTGGTTGAAATGGTCTACTAATTGGTTTTGTCCATGAAACAAGGAAAACAGAAGAGAAAGGAGGGTAGAAGAAATAATTAGAATGGAGGCTACATCTAATAAAGGAAAGAAAAGAGGAGATGAGAAATAGAGGAAAAAAGGGGAAAAAGAGTAAGTATGTATGTATGTGCTCTGGAGCTTACTCCATTTTTTTTTTTTTTTTTTTTTTTTTTTTTTTTTTTTTTTTTAAATGGGGGTGGCTGATTCAAGACAGCCCGAATAGGGATATAGAAAACAACACAAAACAAAAAATAAGATATAAAAAAACAAAACAAAAGAGGAAGTAGAGACGAGGAAAGGGGGAAGAGGTCTCAGTTTTCGTCTTCTCCATAAATCACTTACCAATAGAGTATATGAGGGCACTGAGAGCGATCCATCCTGCCACGGCTCTGGGCGATGGCTTGGCTTTTCGGATGAACACGCCCGATGCAAAAATACCAACCCCCATGACCAGGATGCCACCAATTCCTGCAATATCAATACTGTATATATCTAAATGTTTGTGTACAATACCAATGGCACACTCAGTATTTAAAGAATATGTACAGTTGGCCACACAAGTTATGTTCCTCTCCGTGATCTTATAAATGGAATTATAAAGTGTATGGTTGAATTATGAGTGTAGTGTCTTATGCAGTGGTAACTTATCTGATTAGTCAATTGATAATTAAAGGAAATCACACTCGCAAGTTATTCATACTATTTTAATTTCATACATAAGTTCACAACGACGAACAGGATTTATGTGGCCAACTGTACATATATTTGTTTGTACTGTACAGTACAGTATCTATGTATGCATGTAGACTAATGTGAATAAGGAAAGGTAAGCTATAATATGTTATTAAATTTCAGTACACAACAAGGGTGAGGGCTGGTCCTATCCAGAGTGAGGTTTGGTATCCTCTACCCAACCTTAGCAGTTTTTGTCTGTCTCTTATACTGTCCTACTTTTCCTTCTGGGGGCAGGGGGCTAGGAATCCTCCTCACCTTGTAAAAATCAACTACTAGACGAGACAGAGTAAGGGGCGAGGGAACGCGAAAGTGGTCCCGGACCCTAAGAATTGGAACTTTAAATTATGTTTCTGTTCAGGCTCTGTCTCGAGTCGGCCACCCCCATCTATTGGGTATGTGCCTGAGTATATACATACATACAATTTCAGTAAACTACTGAAATATATTTATTGGCTAAAACTTTTAATTTACAAGATCTAATTTTAAAGGGTCAGTATTAATATTCAAATATTATACACAAAAGTCATAGTTACAAGCAGGGGAACTTAATTATTTAAGAAATCAGAACATCTAGTTAACCCGGCAAGTGCTGATCTCATCATAAGAGTTTTACCGGTGCGCTGCGGATCTCCTCATATAATCCAAGGCCTAAATTTTGTTTTTTTTAAATCAGCCCAGTATATATATATATATATATTTTTGTATTGCCCCTTGGCCATGCCAAATATCACTCCTCCACATTCCCTCCTTCCACCCCCCCCCCCCCCACCCCCTTCAATTATCACCTATTCTCCCTGTTATTCCCTTATTCTTAGGTATATTTTTGTGCTAACATTAGCGAGTTGCTAGCAGGGCGTGGTCATCTGTGTTACCAAGCGTGGGAAAGAGGCGCGTATGGATAAGTATTAATGATATTTATGGTACGATGACGATTTGAGTTTAGGAAACAGACTAAATACCTCCGCACAGGGAGGGGTGGCCAATACCCCACCTACGCAGCGGAGAGGTTAATAGCTAATTACCTAATTATTATGTTCTATCCAACAACCAACTCTACTCCTAAAATCGATTAATGAAATATTACAAACACATGTGGCAGTCCGTGGATTCGAACCCAGGACGCTCACACCGAAAATCAACACCTTATGCATTATGCCACGAAGACAGTTAAAGGAAGTTTTATGGAAATGTTCTATTTATACTGTATATGTCAGACGTGTGGCCTGCAAGGTGACCCACAGGACTACAAAGGACTGTATTCTTAAACATGTGAGGGACATTGTCTACATCATGGTATACAAGGGCTAAAAATACCAGTCTTGATTTAGGACAGAAAATTTGGCATGATTAATATAAAGAATTATTATTTATTTATATATATATATATATTATGCTAAATATCCACAGGGAAGGAAGGAAAATAAACACGGAGTCCCAAGCGCTTTCGTGTATTACATCTTCAGGGGACAGAGGACAGACCCCTGAAGATGTAATACACGAAAGTGCTTGGGACTCCGTGTTTATTTCCCTTCCTTCCCTGTGGAGATTTAGCATATTATAAGTTCACGTGTTGCTGTGACTTTCTTGCATACATATATACTGTATGTATATATATATATATATATATATATATATATATATATATATATATATATATATATATATATATATATACTGTACCTGTTATATATTTTCATTTTTGCCAGACGCCCTAATTCCCGAGAAGGGGATGAACATTAGGCGTTTGTCATGAATCGCTAGGTCAAGTTGCCCGGGCTTGACATCTAAAAATAAAATGTTGACAGTGCGGGCGCTATCCGCCGACCCTTTGATCAGCAGCCAACGCTCTACTGACTATGCTTGTACTTATTTAGCTCACCAGTGCATTAGGCTAGATTATGGCAATGTTTGACAACATGGCTGAAACTGCCAAGAAAATAACAAATAAAATAAATGGGCCCCCCCTTCCACCTAGCACAAGCCGCAAAACCACCACAACCAGGCACCACAACCCATGATCTATCTTGACCACTTCATTGGTCGGGCAACTGTGAACCATGATGCCCGACCACAGAAACCCGTAGCCTGCACAAGCCATCACCCCCCTCAACAAAAAGAAAGTGAGCATATGAAAGTACAGGACTCCCCCCGCATCATTGACGCTGTTTGGCCAGTGTATCCCGTGCCCTTTCTGAGTCCCCCCTACTCTTCACCTATTCTATCTTCAGTTACTCTTTGTAGCCTGTACATGACTACTCTTGCATCAATTTCCCAGACGTTACTCTTTGTAGCCTGTAGGCTACATTACTACTCTTGCATCAATTTCCCCAGTAGGCTCAGTAGACTAGTTCCTTTATAGGCTTCACATTACTCTTTGCTACCTTTCCCACTGTACACTCGGATACCATAGTCTGTAGCCCACCCCACTCTGGCAAAAGGTGAGGCCAGGACCCTTTCTGGATGGCGGCCCACAGTGATGGTGAGGGGTGGGGTTTGAGAGAGAGGGCAACACACAAACAAGCACAGTGTGAAGCATTTGAAGACTTCGAATCCTGTCCCAAATGCTTCACGCTGTGTTCGTCTGTGTGTTTCTCTTACTGCTTTTTTCCAGTCCTCTAGTACTGTACCCTCATTTTCCCATGATAGTTTACATAAACTATGCATTATGTCTACACTTTCAGATTAAGTGACTATGTGTGTGTGTGTGTGTGGATGAAATAATGAAATAAGTGTTGGAATTATACAGAAAGATGACTTATCACACTGCCATGTAATTATTTCAAAGATTAGAACACTCCCCGGATCTGGACGCTGATGTGCGGTGCAGATTTCTATCCCCAATTCCCCATACCCCAATTTCAAAGTCAATGTGCGATAAGAGAAAGACATATTTATAAAAAAAATCAAGTGTACGCTGATTAGTACGTTTTTTGAGATAATGTAACTGGCAACCCAAGTTGAAAGGCAACAATATCACCCACTTTCCTTCATTGTCCTTCAGTGTACATATGCCACTTTACCTGTGACCTTGCATTCAGCCAGCTTCCAATTTCACAATAAGAGACAAGCTCGTGGATGTACTCCTTTATAGTCAAAATCACATGTAAAAACATAAAAACATGATTTGTTCCAAGTGTTCCCTCGTGAGCCGTCAGGGCAGGATTGGGAGGGGGGTCTGGCTATGTCTGGGGGCAGGATGTGAAAAATTATAGGATACAGTAATGATGGGTGAAAGGAGGAAGAAGACAGGAGGCAATGCATGTTGTGAAAAGACTAGATATATTGCAAGAGGATGAAAAAAGGAAAAGTTTAGGAGAGAAGTGAAAGGACAACTAAACATACACTGAATTGTGACTTGGAGCAAGTAGAACAAATGAATGATGTGAGCTAAGTGTTCAAGTAAGAAATGAGTGGAACATTCAAGGTGGTATGTGGGGTGATAGGAGAGGCTGGGGAGTGAAAAGAACAGCATGGTGGTGGAATGAGGATGCAAGATGGATGGTTGAGCAAAATGGAAAGGCACACAGAGAATAGTTGGGAAGTAGAGGAATCAAAGATGTAGAGACAAGAGATAATTGTATGTGGGGAAGAGGAGGGAGTGAAGAATATATCAAAGAGCAAAACAGGAAAAGATGAAGAATTTGAAAGAAACTTGAGTGTGAAGTGGATATAGTTATAATGGAAGAAGTTTAAGAAAGACTGAGCACAAGTCAATATTGGTGTACACTGTACAGTAGTATGAACATGCGATGGTCAAGTGGTCAGTCACTACGCAGAATTGATATCCATACAACCCACAAGTTATGAGATTAGTATATTTAGTACCTTAGCCATTTCTGTCTGTTTCTTTTACTGTCCTACTTTTCCTTTTGGGGGCAGCAGGGGGCTAGGAATCCTCCTCCCCTTGTAAAATTCTCCTACTCATGCAGACAGAGAAAGGGCCGAGGGAACTCTAAAGTGGTCCCGGACCCTGAGAATTGGAACCCTTGAATGTAGTTTCTATTCAAGCTCTTGTCTCGAGTCGGCCACCCTCAGCAATGGGGTATGTGCCTGAGTAGATAGATAGATAAATCGATAGATAGATGAAAATGGGGTGAGAGATAAGAGTAAAAGAATACTAATGATGAAGAAAGAAAAAGTAGAGAGATGGAGAGAAGGAATTATGAAAAATGGAATGAGATAGAAGGAAAGCAGGACGTGAGGATTGAATTTGAAGGACAGAAGTTTGAGAGGCACTGAAATTAAGATAAAAAGTGCCAGAAATATATGATGTGTGTGGCTAGATGTTGGAGAGAGAGATAGCAAGTAAGAGGATCTGCAAAATAAAATGCATACACTAGCCTTAGAAGAGGGTAGAGTGCTAAGATTGGTACAGTAATTGATAAGGAAGTCAGGTATAATAGTACCCTTGTTCAAGGGTAAAAGGAGAGAGTGTGTGGTAACTAAATAGGGATTTGTCTTACTAGCATAGTAGGTAAGATGTACTGTAGGATAGTGACCAGGGGCGGACTGGGCTGTCAAAGCAGCCTGGGCATTTTGAATGTTAGCAGCCCCATGAGAATGGTGTGGGTGGCTAGCGAAGCGAGCCGTTGCAGCTGGGGGGTCTGGGGGGGGGCTGTAAGCCCCCCCAGGATGTTTTTTTTTAAATGAGCATCTTTTAGAGGCAATTTAAGGCCTATCAAGAACTAAAAAATCCCAATATATAGGCCTATGATACTCAAAAGAGTGAAAATGGTGTACACCAGTGATACAATAATCTTGGGTATAAACAAAAATCATATAGATCATTTAGGGAAAAAAATGAATAAGATTTGCTTTTAGGTGTAGGCCTATAGCTAAAGCTGCAAAGCGATAATGATCCTGGCTTGAAATTTATTTCATATTCAGATAGATTGCATTACACAAAAAGACCTATTTTAAAATGACCACAAAATAATCTATAAAACAAAAATATATACAAGTCTCAAATCATATAATTCATTTTGAGATATGGTAATTTTGCCAATAAAAATGAATATAATTATGTGGCTAAACTGAGCAAATAAAAGCAACATGAGCTAAACAGTAAATTTATACTGTATACATAGGCTACACAATTTATTACATCGTCAGAAGCCTATGAAGCTCTTTCAGACTTTGATGGAGTCAGCAACATCTATTATTATTTCAGTTTCCAGAACGCTTTTCTCCACTGACAATTTGTATCCAATATTTTTCTGATCATTACAGAGTTCCATAATAATTGAGACAGTAACAGTTTTAAAATAAATATTAAGGATAAATATTAAATTGAAAAAAAAAAAACACTAATTAAAGAACTGATTTTATAAATACTGTAGGTTTAGGCTATGTGATCTAAAATATCTGTTCTAAATTATTTATCTTCAGAAGTTGTGATCTAATTTTTGTTGTTCTAAATTATTTATCTTCATAAGTAGCCTATGGGAGATAGGTAGCAAGTTATAGAAAAATAAAATATATATATCAGCACAGCCAGTAGCCTATTAGGAAAAAAAAAATACAATGATATGTAATTCTGCCTTTGGGGCCTGGGGAATTACATGGAATAATAGGTATACTGTCTCAATATATACCTATACTTTCAGAATTTAATATAGGCCTAAATCTCAAGGGTAGTGTTACCTGAATAATATGCAATATTTGTTAAATAATGGCCTTGTCATTAACCCTGAGAGTACCGGTGAGAGGTTACATTTTGTTTTCGCTCTAGACAATTTCATGCAGCTTAGAAAGGATGTGGTTCAAATAAAGAACCGAGATAGTTTGAAGCTGTGTAATGGCTATAGGTCTTAAAGCTGAATAAAATCTGAAAATGGTATATATAGCCTACAGTATTATACAGTAAGTATATATATATATATATATATATAATATATATCTATCTATCTATCTATTGCCTGACGCCGTGATCCCCGAAGGGGTGGCCACGAACGAACCGCCCCCATGCACCTCTGTCCCCAGTCAGTCGACGCCCCTCCCCCCAACCAGCACCGCCTTCGTTCATGTAGTTCCTCACTCCATCCTTCCACCTCATATTCGGTCTACCTCTCCCCCTCTGTCCCTCCACCTCGCTCTCGTACACCCTCTTAGTCATTCTCTCGCTTTCCATACGTTCGATATGGCCGAACCATCTCAAGTTGTTCCTTTTCACACTTTCCAGCACATCTACCTCCACACCACACCTCCTTCTTACTTCCTCATTAGTCTGTCTATCCCTCCATGTAACTCCGCACGCACTCCTTAAGTAATTCATTTCCACTGCTCTCACTCTTGGTCTGAGTCTCTCAACCAACGTCCATGCTTCGCTTCCGTAAGTCAGTGTCGGGATTACCACACTGTCATGCAAGGACTTCTTCACTTCCATACTGACCACCCTATTTCTTGTTACTGCTTTTAGCGTTCCTACAACCCTCTTCCCCTGTTGTACCCTCTCCCGCACCTCTTCATCCATAGTCCCATCTTTACTCAACACACTGCCCAGATACTTAAAAGAGTTGACGATCTCCATAGCCTGACCGTTCAGCTTCACCTCACACTCTGTGACTTCACCCCTTTCGAAGACCATAACCTTGCTCTTCCCCGTATTTACCTTCAAATTCCGTTTTTCGCACACTGTTCCAAACTCATTTACCAGACCCTGCAACTCCCATTCATTATCACTCATCAGAACTGTATCATCCGCAAACAGCAGTATAGGTAGCTTCCACTCAATTCCCTCCCTTTTCAGCGATACACCAACATCCACTGCTCTTGATAGTATTTCTTTCATAACTCCATCCATATATACAGTAAACAACCACGGGGACATCACACACCCCTGTTTCAAACCAACATTCAGGTCAAAGAACTCGCTCTGCTCACTCTCCACACGTACTGCCGCCTTTGCACCCTCATACATGCTCTTCACTGCTTTCAGCAACTTGCCCTCTACTCCGTATATTCTAAGTACTTTCCACAAACCTTCTCTATCCACTCTGTCATAGGCCTTCTCCAAGTCCATAAAGGCAACATACACCTTTTGTTTCTTCTCCAGATACTTCTCCACAACACAATTCAGGGTAAAAATCTGATCTACACATCCTCTTCCCTTCCTAAAACCTCCCTGCTCGTCGCCTATCCATTTCTCCGTTCTCACTCTCACTCTCTCAATCACTACCCTACTGTATACCTTCCCTACTACGCTTAGAAGACATATTCCTCGGTGGTTACCACACACTCCTCTTTCCCCTTTGCCCTTATATAGGGGGACTATTATGCCAGTCTTCCAGTCATCGGGTGCACTCCCCTTCTCCCATGCTAGTTTGCACATTTTCCATACCCATTCTATCACTATCTCACCACCATACCTCAACATTTCCCCACACACTCCATCTGTTCCTGGTGCTTTCCCCAATTTCACTCTTTTCATGGCTTCCGACACTTCTGACCTCCTGATCCCCACCTCCTCCTCCACTACTTCTCTTCTTCTCCCTCCCATACCATATCCAGCTATGTTTGCTGGCTCTTCATTCCTTTCATTTAGCAACTCACTGAAGTACTCCCTCCATCTTTCGACTCTCTCTTGCTTCTCGGCTAGCATTCTCCCATTCTTATCTTTCACACCCTTACTGTTTCCCTTGCTACCTTCCCTAACTTTCTTGACTTCTTTCCAGAACAGTTTCTTACTCTCCCTCCATTTTAACACTCAGATTCCTTCCAAATTCCTCATCTACTCTTCTCTTACTTTCCTTCACTACTCTCTTCACCACCCTCTTACTCTCCACGTACCTCGCTCGTTTCTGTCTCTTGGAATCTTCATTCCCTCTACTACCCAACCACTCTCTATATGCTTTCTTCTTTTCTTCCACAGCTATTCTTACCTCTTCTGTCCACCATGCTGTACCTTTCACTCCCCTCCCTCTTCTCCTCACTCCACACACCTCCTCACATGCTGCACAGATCTCATCCTTAAACACCTTGCTCATCTCTTCCACTTCCTCCATAACTTCCAGGTTGAACCCACCTGGATATATACTGTATATATATATATATATATATATATATATATATATATATATATATATATATATATATAATTAACAGGTACTTTATGAGTTACCCAGAAGTTAGCCTAGGCAGTAGCCTATCGTAAAAAAAAAAAAAAAAAAAAAAAAAAAAAAAAAAAAAAAAATTGCTGAAGTATTGTCTAAGGCTATTTTGCCTTGCCTTTACAATTCACATTAACCGATAATCCATGGAATTAATATTATTATCCAAAGTCACCAAACTGGGCACAGGAGATAATCAATATCGCTCTCCAGGAAGAAATTGACACCTGGATGCTTCCCACCATAGCGGTGTACTGTAGTCGTAACAAACTCAATGGTCGGTACAAAACAGGTTCGCTGAATAATGCTGCTATATTATATATGTACCGGTATATATATGGTCAAAAATTAATTGTTTCATTTTTACTTCTGTTCACAAACACAATATTAGTATTGAGTGTTGATATATAAATTATAGCCTACTTACTCACTCGAACTGGTAAGCTCTCATCGCATGTTGTTTACAAAGTAATGCGCGCGTGTCTGGCCATGGGCCAGCCCAGAGTTACATCCGGCCTCTGTACCGGCCCAAAAACGGAAAACAATCCGGCCCTTCGGGCATTGCCCAAATGCCCGGCTGGCCAGTCCGCCCCTGATAGTGACAGTGACAGAGTGAGGCAAATAACTGGGAATATGGTGGGAGAGGAACAGAGAGGGTTCAGGAAGAGAAGAGGGTGTGTGAACCAAGAAAATTCAGGAGAAGAGGGCGTGTACACCAAGAGGATTCAGCTAGAGAAGAGCCCATAACCTCGACATTAAGAAAGGCCAAGAACAGTTCCCCAGGGGATGAGTTGTGGCCAGCAATTAAGTTGGGGGGAACCCCTGACCCCTCATGTACCTCATCAAATTGAAGCACCTCAGGGTCAAAGTTAGCCCCATCCTCACACTTAAAGACACTGTACTGTCTTCCTGGGTCCCCACATCGATGCCCAACATGGTGGTACGGGTGGCAGGGCCACGGGCATACCTTTGGTGGGGAATCAGTGATGCATGGGCAGTGAGTGGGTAGGAAAGGTGGGGAAAGCAAGGCACTGGGGAGTTGAGGCTCGCGGCTCCGACGGCGGCAACGAGAAGTAGATAGTAGTGAAGCTACACCACTGGTTGAAGGCTATGTGGATGCAGGGGGAATAACATCCCAAAGCCCATCACGCCGTGGTGCAGTTGATTAGAGCATAGACACTGGTACTGATTGTCGGTGGTTCCAGCCCGGTTAAGAGCGGGGCTGTTCGGTCAGGTAGCTTATGGAACAACAATAACTGGGCTGGTCTATCAGAGTGAGAACTGAGCGATCTCTGCCATACCCATAGCTTACTCTGACTGTTCCTTTTACTTATATATTTTCTAGATCTCAAGTGACGGCGTCTCTTCCGTGGATTGACCTCCCAATCTACCAAGATTGGAAGCCAAAGCGTCACATTTTTCCTTTGCCCCTCAACTTTCTCTTCATAATTGCTGAGGGGCACAGGGCTCTGGGTGGGACTTTGGTTTCCCGGGCGTTTCTGCGCCCTCCTCAGCTCCCTGCCATTGAGTGGCTTCGGTCACCCAGGCTTTATTGTGGTCGGCGGGGAGGGTTCTGTGGGGGCGCTCGGTTATGGCCTTGGCCTTGCTCGGGGCCTTGGGGCTGTTCGGCCAGGCAGCTTGGGGAACAAAAACAACAACAACAATAACAACAACAACAATAACAACAACAACAACATACCCAAGACCATTTGTGGAGGGCTGTGAGAGTAGGGAAGAGTGGCCGGAACCTAGGGGAGGTGGCGTGTTACAGCTGAGGGCTGTGGCATAGGTGGGGGCCTGGGAACCCTCAAACAAAGACCATAGGTTGATGCTGGGGTGAACAAAGGAGTGCCCACGCTCATCCTCACCTTCATGGCACACACTTTTACCCTTTTCTCCCTCCTCACGCTGTTTTCTCTCCTCCTTCTCCTCCATTCTCGCTGCCGTGGCCAGTATCTTTTTCTTGTAAAAATACTGTCTCGTGAATGGGGGTATAGCAGGGGAAGGGCTTTGTGGCAGAGTCTAGCATAAGTTTGGAGGCTGAAAGTGAGCTTTCCCACTCACTAACCCTCCCTCTATCCCTTTCTGCATCACCTTCAGCAGCCTTTTCAAAGTTATTGTCACTGTCTTAGTTACTATGATAGCTCCTCCGTTTCAGTGCCATGTTCATCACAAGAAGTATCTCCACTACTCATTTCACTCACATCACTGTCACTATTCTCTCCCGCTTGTTCAAGCTCTTTGAGAATGCGCTTGACACCTCCCAAACTCAGGATAGTCTTGGAGGGGCTCCATCGTTTACGTGTGGCAGGCGGCGCAATCAGGGGCATTGCGTTGGAAACTATAAAAGGTTGTGCTTCTATCGTGGCGGCTGGGTACAAAAGAGTATAGTACAAAGGAAATCAAGCAACAACAGATCTAGCAACCCCTTTCAGGCTGATGCTGCGGTGTTAGAGTGTGGGGGCGCTGCGTAGGCATATGTAAACAAGCTTCACAGTAGACTGTGCACACTTTGAAAACACAAATTCAAGCCATAGCCTTCCGGAAGGCCACCTGGGCTCTGCAGTGCGATAGCGGTGGCCTTCCATAAGGCTATCAGGGCTCCGAGGGTTTTACAGAAGTCTATTGGTTCCAAACAGTTACGAATTCTGACATTCTCTGTATGACCAACTGATGAGACAACCAAGTTGTTAGTCAATATGGTATCCATTTTTAAAGTATGGGTTCTTAAACAATAGCATAAAATGTAATGTGATTAACAACTTTCACTGTCTAAAGTAATGAATCATTACCATTGGTTTCATGTGTCATGTACATGGTAATTCATTGTATTTTTTAAAAGTGTATGATCTTTGAATAGTTATGTAATGCGAGAGATATAGAATCTGCTAATGTGAAGAAATGGTGTTTTATGATTCAATAATAGAAAATGCCAGCTTTTACAATTATTACCATAGCACAAAAATATAAGCTAGGAATCTTACAAACCTGACACAAGGGCGGCACTGTGGACTGGAAGGCGAAACTGACTCTCCAGGTACTTGGGTAGGAAGGTGTAGAGTCCAGCGATGGGCAGGATGTGTAAGACGCTGGAGGCCGTACGCAGCAGTAGGATGCGGTTCTGGACCAGTCGCCACACAGCACGAGCAAAGTCTGGCGATGGAGGTGTCAAGACTGTAACACCAGGAAAATTGTTCTTACTATAAGAAAGCAATATAGTTAACCATTTCAGCGCAATGACGCCTTCTTTTGTTTGCTTCACCCAGGGTATAATTAAACTGTTATTCAGCTTTGGATAGATGTTTGAGAATTAAAGTGTTGAAGAAGATAGTACAGGTATTGACAATTTTGATTCCTAGAGGTCAATCCTAAGCTGAATAAAATTGTCTAATGTTACCCGGAATAAAATAAAATTGACATCATTGTATTAAAGAGGTTAAAGCAGTAATGTTATTTGGCATAGAATCAGCTGCAGTGATAAGGAGTCCATAATATATTAAATGATCCAAAGACATAACCTGAGCATGAGTTTTGGCTTAGTCAATGCTATACAGTTATATATCAGCAACTTGTGTGTGAGATTGTACTAGATAAATATAATGTAGCAGCAAGGAAAGGAAGGTTTATATGGCTTATTGAAAAACAATATTGTAACAGCAAAGAGATATTTTTTGCTGTACTGTACTGTAAATACTGGAAAGTAGTATGGAAACAGCAAAGAATCTTTATATTACTTGTGCCGGAAACATATTTAATAATAACAAATGATTGAGCGTGTGGTGTGATGTTGATGTATGGAGGTGGGGTAGGGATTGAAGGGTATGGAAAACATGTAGACTAGCATGGGAGAAGGGAAGCGTGCCTGATGACTGGAAATCAGGCATAACAGTCCCCTTGTATAAGGGAAAAGGGTAGAGAGGAGAGTGTGGCAATCACAGGGGGATATAGTAGAACCTCGGCATTCAGTACAACGGCATGAATCCACCCGGGCATATTTATGTAAAAAATATATGACAAAATGGGAAAAGAAATGCGAATAAACCGCGACCACAACATTCAAACCACCCGTGATGCAGGTGGATGAGTAGATAGATGTGGACAACGACACGCCAGTTACACACAGACTGAACACGAATGAGATCCTAGAGGCATTGTCATCTGTCGACCACTTTACCAAGTTTAAGGAAGGCAAGCCTTCATATAATCGATAATTACGGTTCGTGCGTAAATGTGTGAGTACTGAGAGAGGAAGTGCCGGAAGTGTTGTAACATCCACGCTATCAATAATGAGTATACTGTAGGTCCCTGCATATGTGTGTGTATGCAACTAGGGGTGGGGGTGGGGGGTGGGGAGGGAGTTGCTGAGAGTGATGTAATGTCCACACAATCGATAAGGAGTACTGTATATGGTATTTAAATGTGAGCGAGTGAAGTAACAGAGGCTATTGTAGAAAATATCTTCTCCTTGAGAATTGTTGTGGAGAAGAGACGGAAAGTGTATTCTGCTTTCATGGATTTGGAGAAAGAGATGATACAGAAGGTTTGTGGAAAGTACTGATTTTAAATGGAGTAGTTGTTAAGTGGCTGGAAGCGGTTAAGAGCATGTACGAGGGCGCAAGGGAAGCAGTGCATGTAGAGCTAATTCATATTTTTTCACCAACCAACTTTACTTCTAAACTCAATTAAAGAAATCAACAAATACATGTGGCACTCCAAGGACTCGAACCTAGGATATTCACACCAAAATTTAAGCATTTTGGCAGTGTAATAAGTAGAGATGAGAGCATAGAGGATGAAGTGCAAGCGAGGGTACAACATGAGAAGAGAATGCAGTAACAAAGAATAGGGTTGTGAGCATGGAAGTAAGTCATTGCATCATAGGGTAGTAGTAATACCAAACATTGACATACAGGAGTGAAGCATGGTCATTGTTCTATCTATCTATCTATTTACTCAGGCCCAATCCCCACTTTTTCTATTGTTATTTTATTTTATTTTATTTATTTATTTTAAAAAATTTGGGGGTGGCCGACTCAAAGACAGAGCAAGAACAGGGACAACACTAAACACAACAAAAAACAATGAACACACAAAGACAAAATACAAATGCACACACATCCAGGTTATTGTTGGATAGATATAATTGAAGAGTGCGAGGGCTGGAAATGAGTTACTGGAGAAGTGCTTGGGGAGACAGACAGATAAATGAGGAGGCATGTAAGCATTGTACAGTCGCGCTAATAAGTGATGTCTCGGCACCAAGTATGTTTTGATCAATAATTGGTATCGTCAATATCTAAGCTTCATTTCTTCATATCGAGTGAAATATACAAACATGTTCCTACACTTACCCACCCTATTCAACATCTGACAGACATTAATACAGCACAGAGCAAGCCAAACGTAATGACAGCTGGGACATGACTTATTAGTGCGACCGTACAGTAGTGTGGATGTGGATATGCTGGAGAGTGTCAAGAAAAAACACCTTTAAGGGGGTAGTAACCTACTTGCTTTTTCTGGACCACATTCTCCCTCATGTTTAGGCTTGTTTAGCATATTAGTTTTGAGGTTTGAGGACTTTCGTTCCATTAGTTTGGCGATTTTGAGACCTTTCGCCTCGTTTCGTTGTCAATACTAAGACCTTTCGTGCCCTATAGGTGTCAATTTTTTCCTGGCGAGCGATAGCGAGCCTCTAATGTTAGAAGGAACCGCCGGGAAATTTTTCTACCAAAATATTTACAAATTTATCTTGAAAAGGGTCTAGGGGGTGTTTTTCTAAGCTTGATGAAGGTCTAGTGAGGAAACTAAAAATATATATTAATAAATAAATATATAGACCAAAACCCAAGCACTACCCCCTTAAGTGGATTGGTAAAGTGGAGGATATGGTGAGTGAAAGAATGACTAAACCAGTGTATGAGACAGTGGTGTCACCAGGGGGAAAATTTGGGGGGGGCTGTAGCCCTGGCATAGATAGGTGGGTGGGTGGCGAGCGAAGCGAGCCTGAGCAGGCGGGGGGGTCCGGGGGGGCGCTGTAAGCCCCCCCGAATTTTTTTGAAATTTGAGCAGTTTTTGGGGCCTTTTTGAGGCCTAAAAATGTGTATAAGTAAGAAACATATGACACATAAATATTGATGAGCCTGATACCAGGCATCAGTCAGTAAGTTACAAGGCCAATGGTAATTGTAGGGTATAAAGCCTATGTGCAGAGAATAGTTTTTCTTCATATACCTGT
This sequence comes from Paralithodes platypus, assembly GCA_032716605.1. Lineage (NCBI taxonomy): Eukaryota > Metazoa > Arthropoda > Malacostraca > Decapoda > Lithodidae > Paralithodes > Paralithodes platypus. The sequence goes on from CM064530.1 coordinate 14,901,838, forward strand.
ACTATCATACTATAGTCCATTCATTATAGGTAGGCCAGAAATTGTGACCCCTAACCTTTGTAATTCGCTAAATGGCTAGAGCAAATGGGTTGTAAATGTCCATACTTATTGCCTGGCTGACCCTTCCCAAAGGTAGAAATATTAGCTTGATTACTCCAGTCTTTCCTTAGGTATAGAGGTAAGTGGTCTAGATGTTTCGCCTACTTATAATGAATATACTATAGTTTGTAACGATTTCTTATCATATTAAATTGGATAATTTGAAGAACTTTTATTATTGTACCATTATATAGATTTAATTGGCAAGATTTTTCTTCCATTACTGTGATAGAAAAACAAAACAGTTCACTTAAAACAAAAAAGTATAATTTATTAACTCCAAATCATAAAGCAATTACTTTAGATAAGCCTATTGATAAAATACAAGATTACAAACAATTGTTATTCTATAAAACTGATATCCTTTCAAAGTTTCATATAGTGACATGGCCTAATGGTATGTGGATATGTGTCTTTTATTTCACAGTTTCACTTTTCAATCAATGTAAACGTTTTATGATTATGATTAGTTGTTGTTGTTGTTGTTGTTCCCTAAGCTGCCTGGCCGAACAGCCCCGAGTCCCTGAGGAAGGCCATGGCCACGATCGGGCTTTCCCACAGAGCTCTCATTGAGTGTAGGTTGTGTTGTTGGCGTAAGTGGTTGTGTGAAATGCAGTCTTCTATGATGTGTTTAATGGTATGGGGTGCTGTGTTACATCCCGGGCAGGCGTCGACAACGGAGTCATCCAGTCTCTTCTGATAGCTCAGGAGAGCTGGATGGTGTCCGCATCTCAGCCTGGCCAGGTGGACTCTGTCCTCGCGAGGGAGGGAGGATTCGGAAGGATGGATTTCGGGAGGTCGTGCATGCAGCTGCGTGTTGTCTGTGAGTGAGTGGATGGATTGGCGAGAGATATGAGTATGGATGTGCTTCTGGAAGTTGGTTCGGGGTGGGCAGGGAGGGAGAGAGGACAATAACTGTGTGTGATACCGTGTGCTGGGTGTTGTTTTGATATTTCTTGGTGTCTGTGGGTGTGTTGCCATGTAGTTTAGTGGGTGGTCTTGGTTCGTGGAGGCTGCTGCCAGGAATTGAGTGCCTCTCATATCCAGATGGTCTTTGACTTTGAGGATTTTGGTTTCTTGATGTAGATGATCTGTGGGTGAAGTAGCTGTGCAGCCTGTAATGATCTTCAGGGCTTTGTTTTGGATAGTCTGTAAGGTCTTATGATGTGTTTCAGCTAGGTTAGAAGCCCAGGCTGGGCTTGCGTATTCCATTACTGATCTTATGTATTGTTTATATACTGTGGTGGTAGTTTCTTTGTTGTGTCCAAATTTTGTGTGAGCAAGTGACCTGAGGGCGTTAAGTCTGGGTGTCAGTTTCTTTTTAATGTTTGTGGTGTGCTGTTTGAATGTCATATGAGTATCATATGTTACTCCTAGGATTTTGGGTGTGTGTATGTGTTAGGGGTGTGTTGTTTATGGTGAGTTGAGGGATGTATTCGTGTTCACCTGTCCAGCTTGTGAGCAGGGTTGCGGTGGATTTGGCTGGGGCTAGATTCAGTCTGTTTGTAGTGCACCAGCCATATAGTGTGTTGAGATAGGGTTGAAGGAGATCTGTTGCTCTTCTTGGGTCATGGTGTGTGCATGTGAGTGTTATGTCATCTGCATAGGAGGCTAAGTTTATTTGGGGAGTATTGGGTGTAGTTATATCGTGCATGTACAGATTGAAGAGTGCGGGCGATAGGACGGATCCCTGTGGGACTCTGTTTGGAAAGTTTCTGATTTTAGATGACTGACCAGCAAAAGATACGTGTGCACATCTGCCTGCTAGGAAGTTGGCCAGCCACCTTTTTGTGTTGTTGTGCATGTTTGTGTTGTAGATTTTGTTTGTTAGGTTGTGGCGGGGGATGGCATCGAAGGCTTTACTAATGTCGAGTGTGGCTAATAGTGATCTGTGTGGTGGTCTAGCTGAGTTGATGCCGTCAAAAGCTCTTTGTGTAAGGTCTGTGAGAAGAGTGTTTGTGGAGTGCAGTGGCCTAAAGCCATGTTGTGTTGGAGCTAGGGGTAGGTCGTTTGTAATTAGTTGTAATACTAGGCGTTCCATGACTTTGGAGGGGGAGCAAAGGAGTGTGATGGGGCGGTGCGAGGAGGGTAGCGTGGGGTCTTTGTTGGGTTTGGGGAATGTGATGATGATACCATGCTTCCAAATGTCTGGTATTGTGTTGTGTGAATAGCTGTAGTTTGATATGTTAGTGAGTGTTTGTATGCCTTGTGGTCCCAGGTGTCTGAGGTGTATGTTGCTTATGTTGTCTAGGCCACAGGCGGGTGAGTGCTTGAGATTGTTGATGATATGCTTTGTCTGGTGATTGGTGAAGGGTGTATAGTCAGGGTCTGTGGGGAATTGTCTCTTACGTCGGATGACACGTCGGTCGTCTTTGTGAGGTTTTAGGTGGCTGACATGTGAGAAGTGATTGATGAGAGTGTTTGCTTGTTGTTTACATGAAGGAGTAGAGTCTGTTGTTGTGATTGCAGCATGTGATTGTGTTGTGTTGCTGTTGGAAAGTGTGATGCTGTTTAGTGTTTTGTAGAGTTTTTTGGAGTTTGTTTTGTGATCAAGTGTTTGTAGGAAGTTATTCCAATTTAGTTTTTGTTGTTCTTGTATTTTGTTGTTAGTTTGGGTGTTGAGTGCTTGAATTTGTTGTGTGATGTCTTGTGTGTGGGGTGCTGGGGAGCGTTTCAGTGTGTCGCGTTGTCTGATGAGGTTTTGAATTTCTGGTGTGAAGTTGGGGTTGTGTCTTTTTCTGTTACCTCTTGGAATGTGTTTCTTGTCAGCGTTTTGGATAGTTTTATTGAGTATGTGTACAGCATTGTTGATGTTAGTGATGGGTGTACTGTTTAGAGTTGTGAAGTGTTGTTCTGTCTCATTTGTAAATGCTTCCCAGTTAGCTCTTTTATAATTGGTGTATGTGTGTTTGTGGCTAGCTGGGGTGAGTCTGGTTTTGGTGGTGATAATGATCGGGAGGTGGTCAGAGCCTAAGGTTCTGACCACCCTCCAGGATGTTGTGGGGGCGAGTTCTGGGGAGCAAAAGGTGATGTCTGGAGATGATGGGTTATAGAGGGCTTGGTGAGGAATATGGGTATGTTGATGGATGTCGTTAAGGATGATGAGGTTATCTGTTTGGTTTTGTAGTACCAGCCCTCTGTCTGTGTCGGGGTTGTCGACATGTATGATTAGTTCATTATAACTGTTGATGGTTTTATGATTATGATTAGTTCATTATAACTGTTGATGGTTTTATGATTATGATTAGTTCATTATAACTGTTGATGGTTTTATGATTATGATTAGTTCATTATAACTGTTGATGGTTTTATGATTATGATTAGTTCATTATAACTGTTGATGGTTTTATGATTATGATTAGTTCATTATAACTGTTGATGGTTTTATGATTATGATTAGTTCATTATAACTGTTGATGGTTTTGCATTTTACTTAGTTTTATTGCTTTCCACCGTTTACATTTTTTGGTTGTTTCTTTAGTTTTTCCTTTTGATAAAGAAGTGACAAATTATTAATTATATACTTGCAATATCAGAGTTCAAAGTATTTCACATTTTCAATTATCAAACAGAAAACAAATATAGTAAATGAGATAAATTAACTAGATTGCTTTTCATTCCATGACCAATCACCATGCCCCATGTTAAGTAAGGGACAAACGCCTTTTGGTGGATTCACCTGACCCTGACTGTGACGGTATTGGAAGAGATGCAAATTTGTCAACTACCAAATCAAGATCAAGTGATTTCACCACAGCATTTTTGGGGGGCTGAGTCCTTGATTTGGGGGGGCTAAGCCCCCCCAAGCCCCCCCCCCCCCTGGTGACGCCACTGGTATGAGAGTGAGGTGGAAGGGCAGAGAGGGAGAGGCAGACCGAGAGTGAAGTGGAGGGATGGAGTTAAGGGGGGTCACCTGCTTTTTTTATCTTTCTCTCCTTTTCTCTCTTTCTCTGACATGTATCCATTTGGCCCCATTCAGCCAACTATTTTAAGACGTTTATCCCCACCCAGGTGTCGATTTTTTCCTGGCGAGCGATAGCGAACCAGCATTGTATGGAGAAATCCGGCTTCGCCGGAGAAATTTTTCTATAAAATAATGTACAACTTTAGCTTGCTGTAAAACAAAAACATGTATATGCTGGCTCGCTACCGCTCCCCAGGAAAATACAGTATTGACACCTGGATGGGGGGTAAACATCTTAAAACAGTAGGCTGAATGGGGCCGAATAGATACAAGCCAAAGAGAGAGGGAGAGAAAGATAAAGAAAAGCGAGGTGGGCTCCCTTAACCTCTAAGTTGCGCAGCCCCTGTAGTATACACTATACCCCTGTGCGTAGGTATTCTGATTAATTCCTCACTAAAATCGTTAATTTACCATAAATATAATTAATAATTATCCATATGCGCCTATTTTACGTTTAATATGAAGATAGTAACCTGTAACAACAATAAAACAAGTGGGAATATTGTTTGGATGGTCAACATCGCGAATTATTACCGAGCGGTTCATTCATCAATTGTGAGCCAGCCGGCCGTACACCCTCTCCTCTCGAGGGCTGAAGCCTTACTGACTTACTCCCTCACACTCTCCCAGTCTCTTCCTTACGCAACACACTCGCTAGTCACATGACAACCGGCCTGGAGATGATCGACACAAAAATATACCAATGAATAAGGGAATAACAGGGAAAATAGGTGATAATTGAAGGGGAGGGGGGAAGAGACTTTGACACATGTGAAGGAGTGATTGAAGGTATGGAGGGGAATTATCTCACTTAAACACATTTTTTTTTTTAAGTGCCACTGGGGTGTTTTAAATGTTTTTTTTTAGGCCTAGGATCTTAAGAGTCTCCCCGCAGTCGCCCAGTAAAACCTCTTAAGAGTCTCCCCTCAGCTGCCGGGTTAAGAGGTATAGGAGTGAAAATGGTGTGGGTGGGAGGATGGGCACCGACTGACAGAGATACAGATACATGGAGTAGATTTGTTTGTGTACACCTCCTCGTGGATTAGGACGTCTAGCAATAGATAGATAGATAGAGAGGAAAATGTAATCCTTTGGCAACTTATTTCTCGATACTTAACCCTCTCCGACAAATGACACAATTTTGAGCATATTGGGGATACTTTAAAGCCTTTGTTACCATCAGGAGTATTTAGCAACCTTTAGTTTAGTTACTTCAACCTCTGCAGTTGTCTGAGTTAGCTGTGAGCAGAAAACTAATTTTGGAGAGGTAATTATAAGAGTGAGAGAACTCTATTTCTTATTGCTAATCTGGCAACCTCTGCGTCATAAATGTGTGAAAGGGTTAATGGAATGATATGATAATGTGTCTCTGTCTCATATTAACCCCTTCACCACCATTACGTAACTTTCCTCATATTCTGGTTACCATTAGACGATTTTCCTTAGTTAATAATCTACCGCTATGACTCAAATGGCTAAATGCGATCTCAATAAACCCTCTCAATAACATAAGTCCTTCTGAAACTGCATAAAATTGTCTAAATATAGCCAGAATGAAAGGTAAAAGTACGTCATGGTTCTGAAGGGGTTAATGCCAAGTTTCACAATCAACACCATATTATGTCTATGAAAACTTTGTAATAGCTAAGTGATGAAGACAATTTCTCACCAGCTTAAGGGGGGATGGTTCACTTTTTGGGAGATTTTTGCATGTATTCATTATTTTACTAGTTTCCTCCCTAGACCTCCATCAAATTTAAAAAAAAAATCCATTAGATCCCCCTTCTAGATTAATTTGTACATTTTTCGGTAGAAAAATTCGGCCGGTTCTTCCAACATTACAGGCTCACTATCGTTCGCCAGGGGAAAAATAGACACCTAAATAGCACGAAAGGTCTAAATACTGACGACGAAATGGGGCGAAAGGTCTTAAAATTGACTAACTAATGGGGCAAACATCTTAACATCTGAAAACTAATGGGGCTAAACATGAGGGAGAAAGTGTTCCAGAAAACTGGCCCATCCCCCCTTAAAAAAATCACACGCACTATACAGTAGTGTTGCTTATGACCTGAGGAGTAATGGTTAGCACTCTTGGCTCACAACCCAGAAGACCAAGGTTTGATTCCCGGGCAGGGCAAGATGAATGGGCAGTTTCCTATAGTCTATTCGTTGTAAGTAGGCGAGAAATCATGAACTCTATCCTTTGTAACTCAAAAAGGGCTATTCACATCTATTCCTTGGCGGACTCTTCCCTAATGGTAGAAATATTAGCTCGATTACTGGTCATTTTTGAGTTATAGAGGTTAGAGGTCATGAATTTTCGCCTACTTACAGCAAATAGACTATATCACCCTATGCTTCTGTTCACCCAGCAGTACATAGGCATCTAAAGTTACCAGACATTTGTGATTTCCCATCTGGGATAACAAGTCCAAGCTTGAGTATAGGTCCGCTCGGCCGTGTTAACTCCGAGGCGCGTGGCGTGGTGCACAGGATGAAATGTAAAAGAAAAAGGGCTCCGTTACGGCCTAGAGGATAGAGTAGAGTATATACATGTGGAAGAACATTAAATTTGGTTCAACAAAAACCACAGAATTTCGTGAATATCGGTTCATAACTTTGAGAGCAGCCTACGCTGGCGGAGGTATGTGCTCTATTGATTGCCTCCAATATATAATCACTTCTTACTTGGAGCATATCCTATCTGCTCACCAAATGGTCATCGGTTCATAACTTTTGAGATATCTTTTTTACAATCAGACAAACGGAGTCTAAAACATAACCTCCGTCCAACTTCGTTGGCGAAGGTAACAATGAGGGGCACTCTGGAAAGTGCGTACCTCTGCCTAAGCTGGCAGAGGTATGCGCTCTACCGATTGCCTCCTAAATTGAATTGCTTCTCCCTTGGCGCATATCCTATCTGCTCACAATATTTCGTGGTCATCGCTTCATAACTTTTTGAGATTTTATTTTTACAGACAATCAGACAAACGGCGGAAAAAACATAACCTCCGTCCAACTTCAATAGAGGGGCACTCTGGAAAGCGCGTAGCTCCGCCTACGCTGGCAGAGGTATGCGCTCTACCGATTGCCTCGTAAATTGAATTACTTTACCCTTTGTGCATATCCTATCTGCCCACCAAGTTTCGTGAGCATCGGTTCATAACTTTGTGAACCGGAGGTATACGCTCTTCCAATCACCTCCACAATATAATTACGGTACTTCTTCCTTGGTGCATATCCTAAAATTATGGCCTCTAACTTTCGTGACAATCTGTTCTTGGCTTTTTGAAATGCCATATCTTGTTTACAAAAAGAGGGCCAAACCCCGAAAGGAAAGGGGTTGAAATAGGCTAGCTATCCCCCTGCCAAAGGCAGCTTTCTAGGGCCTTTCCTAGCTGATGCTGAGATGATTGGGTTCTAGTCATGTGGTGATGGGCTGGTCTATCAGAGTGAGAGTTAAGCATTCTTCAGAGGGAGAGTTAAGCATTCTCTGCCATACAACCCATAGCTTACTCCGACTGTTCCTTTTACCTACCAGTATATATTTTCTAGATTTCAAGTGGCGGCGTCTCTTCCGTGGATTGACCTCTCTACTGCCAACCTAAAGGTTGGCAGACTGGGAGCCAAAGCGTCACATTTTTCCTTTGCCCCTCAACTTTCCCTTCATAATTGTTAAGAGGCACAGGGCCTTGGATGGGGCTTCGGTGTGACGGTGTCCCAGGAGGTTCCGCACCCTCCTCAGCTCCTTGCCTGGGAGCGGCTTCGGTCACCTGGACATTCTTAGTGGTAAAGCAGGGAGGGTTCTGTGGGGGTGCTCGGTTATGGCCTTGGGTTTGCTCGGGACCTTGAGGCTGTTTGGTCAGATAGCCTGGGGAAGAAGAAGAAGAAGAACAACAACAACAACAACACAATCCCTACCAAGTTCTTAAGCCCAAAGCGACCAAGTGCAAATACGGTAGGTTAAAAAAATGTATAAAATTGGCAAGTAATGGCGAGTAGTAGTTGTTCTCTAGGCTGCCTGGCCGAACAGTCCCGTGTAATGGTGAGTTTATGTTGCTTGTGACTGACCTTTGAGACTGCGTGATGGAGCACTGCGGCGTCGTGTGAGTCGGGGTGGTCTAGGGGCGTTGGGCAGACGACGAGGGAAAGCAAACATGGCCAGGCTAGTCAGGAACAACGCTACCGCCACCACCACCAAACCTGAAAATACAAGTTTTTATAGAAAAGAGGAATATTGATTGGGTATGTATTGCTATAATGAGAACACATTTAGTATAAAAGAATTGATAGTGATTTTTAAAAAGATTCATATATACCTCGGCAGGGTCGAAAATTGAATAACATCGTCTAATAGTAACCAGAATAAAGTTTAAAAGACGTCGCCAGTACAGAAGAGGTTAATTGTCCTCTTAAGCAAATAGAGACAAATGTGTGCACATTATATTATAGGTTCATCCCCAGTCTGAAATAGTTTATTTAGCTATTTGTATCGTTCTCATGATATAAACCAAAACCTGCCAAGTGTTATCTGCAATCATTTTGATAAAAATTGCAACAGCATACAACTGAGGTCCCCACAATGTACGGTCGCGCTAATAAGTCATGTCTCAGCTGTCATTACGTTTGACTTGCTGTGTGCTGTATTAATGTCTGTCAGATGTTGAATAAGGTGGGTAAAGATAGGAACATGTTTGTATATCTCACTCGAAACGATGAATAATGTTTAGATATTGCTGATACCAATTGTTGATCAAAACATACTTGGTGCCGAAACATCACTTATTAGCGCGACTGTACTACAGTCGAATGTCTTTACCAGGCAATCTGCATTGATATTTCACATTATCAACCATTGATGTACTGTCTTCACAATCTTGGACACTTAAATGAAGTCACCCTATAATTTTTACATATGGAATACTATATAATTCGTTTGCGACTCAATGTCGTAATTCTTCAATTTCTCATCTCCAATAATTTCAATAATGTTTAACTTCTTGTGTAACAAACTGTAAAAGTAACCTCTGCAGAAGTCGCTACCTACCCTAAGCAGAAGCTAACCCTAAACTAACTATTAAAATCCCGACAGCACTAGTTGTAGTCCTAATACTACTAAAAGAATGGTGCCTAATAGATCAAGACCTAATAATTGCTGCCTTTAACCCTTTCAGTACGATGACGTAATTTTCATCATATTCTCGATATCATTAGACGATTTCCTTAAGCTCATAATCTACCTCTAGGAATAACTGCGATCTCAAGAAACCCTCTGAATAACATAGGCCCGTCTTCAACTACTAAGAACAGTCAAATTTAGCCAGAATCAAAGGTGAAAAGGAGTCATCAATACAGTGGTGACATTAGTGCTGTTTACGTTACTCCTCTATCATCTAAACATGTATAATAATATAAAATAAATGGCTTTGGAGATCCTATATTATAAGTTAAATATTGCAATTACTGTAGCCTAATTTCAAAGTCACATTTTTTTTTAGAAAACAAGTCTTTGGTAATAACAGTTCTGTGCATAGCAAAATTTATTCTGTTTCCTACATCAGGAAAATTAATGTATCGAGACTAATTTAATTTTGATATATTTATAATTCACCTTAGATATGAGGTTGTCAAGAAAGTTAATAGAAATGCTATATCGACATATTCATGCAGCTACAACTCTTAGGAAACTGCACATAGCCTAATATTTCAATTTCAATTGACCAGTTATAGACTATAGTCTATTTTTGTCCACCCTGGCGAGTTTACACTTGGTGGGTAGGGTTTGTTTGTTTATATAATGATTTATTTATATATACAGTATACTGTATATACTGTGTATATATATATATATATATATATATATATATATATATTTGTTTTAGTTTCCTCGCTAGACCTCCATCAAGCTTTAACAAAAAAACACCCCAACAAAATGTTTAAATTTTTTGGTAGAAAAATGACATGGCCAACAATTTCATGCTCGCCAGGAAAAAATCGACACCTAAATGGCACAAAAGTTCTTAATATTGATGAAAAAATGGGGCAAAAGGTCTTAAAATCACCAAACTAATGGGCCGAACGTTTTAAAATCTCAAAACTAATGGGGCTAAACATGAAGGAGAAGGGGGTCCAGAAAAACCGTGCCCCCATAAGCTATATATATTCTGCCTATAAAAGTCACTATAAAGCCACAATTCTGACCTAGCCGTACTGTGTTACATAATACGTCAAAAGGGAGTGTAAAAGTCAGTAAAATGTCACGATTCCTCAAAAAGGAGCCTATAAAAGTTAATAATACCCCAAATCGTCAACAAGAAACCTAGAAAAGGGTTCCCGGACATCTCATCCAGTAGACCATTTCAACCAGTGCCAAATCAATCAAGACCAACCAAACCAGTGTCAAAATATAGTACTAACCTAACCTAACCTTATTGGTTGATTTGATACTGGTTGAGAGGTACTGGTTGAAATGGTCTACTGGTTGAGTTGTCCGGTCACCCTACAAATGCCACAAAAAATAAAGCCACACTTCCGACCTAGGTGTACTAATGCTATATAATACGTCAAAAAGAAACCTATAAAAGTCAGTATAATGCCTCAATTCGTCAAAAAAGAAACTTATAAAAGTCAGTAGAATGCCTCAATTCGTCAAAAAAGAAACTTATAAAAGTCAGTATAATGCCTCAATTCGTCAAAAAGAAACCTATAAAAGTCAGTATAATGCCTCAATTCGTCAAAAAAGAAACTTATAAGTCGGTATAATGCCTCAATTCGTCAAAAAAGAAACCTATAAGTCAGTATAATGCCTCAATTCGTCAAAAAGAAACCTATAAAAGTCAGTATAATGCCTCAATTCGTCAAAAAAGAAACTTATAAAAGTCAGTATAATGCCTCAATTCGTCAAAAAAGAAACCTATAAAAGTCAGTATAATGCCTCAATTCGTCAAAAAGAAACCTATAAAAGTCAGTATAATGCCTCAATTCGTCAAAAAAGAAACCTATAAAAGTCAGTATGCCACAATTCGTCATAAAGGAGCATATAAAAGTTAATACAACCACAATTCTGACTTAATGTACTGTGTTATATAAAACGTCAAAAGGAGCCTATAAAAGTCAGTAATACCACAAATTCGTCAAAACGGAGCATATAAAAAAAGTCCCACTTCTGACCTAGCCACCACGCTCCGATGAACTGTGGATCAGTGGGGTCAATGTCGGGGTTGGCTAGGGGGTCCACGTACAACCGGGTACAGAAGGAGCCCAACACGAACCCCAAGGTGGGCCCCAGGATCCTCACTCCACTCGTTACAGCTGCCGGGGAGAGAGAGAGAGTTAATTAAGGGGGAGTGGTTAATTTTTGGTTTATATATATATATATATATATATATGCCTATTATTATTATTATTTTTTTTTTTTTTAAAGGGGAGAGTGGTTAGTTTTTGGCATATATATATATTTATTTTATAGTTTCTCTGCTAGACTCTCATCAAGGTTATAAAAACACCCGCCCAAGACCCCCCTTCGATATAAATTTGTACATTTTTCTACCGAACCCCAAGGTGTTACCCCAGGATCCTCACACCACTCGTCACAGCTGCCGGGGAGAGAGAGAGAGAGTTAATTAAGGGGACAGTGGCTGTTTGTTTGGTCTATTAATTCATTGATTCATATATTTTATTAATTTCCTCCCTAGACCTCCATCAAGAAACCCCCCCCCCCCCCCTCTAAACCCCCCTTCAAGATAGATTTGTACATTTTTCAGTAGAAAAATGTTTCGAACAAAGGCCGATTCCTCCTAAAATGACAGGCTCGCTATCGCTCACCAAGAAAACATCGACACCTAAATGGCACGAAGGGTCTTAATATTGACAAAGAAATTGGATGAAAGGTCATAAAATCCCAAAACTAATGGAACCAACGTCTTAAAATCTCAAAACTAGTGGGGCTAAACATTAGGGAGAAGGGGGTCCAAAAAAAAAAAAAAAAACGGTCTGTCTGCCCTTAATAACCCACGTCATAATTCTCGCACATCCTTAGTGGTCTTATTATTAGGAAATACCACTGTTTATTATGAAGGGTGTGTCAGAACTATGGGATGCGACTGTACAATCAGGAAAGTTAGTTTACCAGGAAATAAGACCTTAGTTCTCAGTACTAGAGAGATAAGCAGGTGGGGGTATCACCTCTGTGTGTGTGTGTGTGTGTGTTACTGTGTCTGTGTGTGTGTGTGTGTGTGTGTGTGTGTGTGTGTGTGTGTGTGTGTGTGTGTGTGTGTGTGTGTGTGTGTGTGTGTGTGTGTGTGTTACTGTGTCTGTGTGTGTTTGTATGTGTGTGTGTGTGTGTGTGTGTGTGTGTGTGTGTTACTCTTGTGTGTGTGTGCAGGTGTTGGGCAGGTGTGAACCAAGGGCAAACTCACTTTCACTGGCACACACACACACACACACACACCAGAACAGTTTTTGTATGTATGTATGTATGTTTGTTTGCATACGTGAGCGTTTATGTATACGGGCATGTGCACACTTACTGCATGTTCTTATACATGTATGTATATATATGCGTATGTATGTGTGTACGTATGTGTATATATGTATGTTCTGTATATATATAAGTAAAATAAATGTGTACTGTATATGCACTGTAAATCACTTACTCTCATGGTTAATTTATGATAATTTGTATTTTACACTAGCATAATTATTGTATTAATTTCTTTTTTAATGTAAAGTATATTATACTCACACATTGTAAACTGAGCTTACCATTTTCATATCTGTACATCTCATGTTCATCCACTAAATTGTAAAATGTGTATTTTCAGCTCATGAGGCTGCCATTCTTTAATAAACCGTTTATTATTATTATTATTATTATTATTGTTATTAACAATACATGCACGCACAACATACACATACATACAGTAACACACACATACAGGGTCAACAAAAACAACAACACACACACACACATACATGGTCAACAACAACACACACATACACAAAATCAACACATACAAACACATACAAACACACACACACACACACACACACATTCTCTCTCTCACACATACACAAAATCACCAACACACACACACATGCTAATGATACACACACAGACACACACACACACACCTGTCTCGGAACCAAGGACATCAAGGTCGTTCCATGAGCATATTGTGTGTACGTGTCTATGTACGTATAGTGTGAGTGTGTGTGATGTTGAGCCTGTGTGCGTGAGAGAGAGAGAGAGATTTTATATATTGTGTGTGTGTGTGTGTGTGTGTGTGTGTGTGTGTGTGTGTGTGTGTGTGTACAGTCAAGGTCTATATTAACGTCATATATTTAAATGTCTCCTAAATAGTATATGTTAGTAGATGAGATACTTTTTATATAATGGGCATTTTTAAAGGTTTTGTTCACATACTTCATTATTGTATTAAATTAAGAAATCGTGTGTGATTATGGTAGCACACACACACACACACACACACACACACACACACACACACACACACACACACACACACACACACACACACCACACACACCACACACACACACACACACACACACACACACACACACACACACACACACACACACACACACACACACACACACACACACACACACACACACACACACACACACACGTTCATACACATACATACATACATACATACACGTTCACACACAATACTTACATACAAAGCACACACATACACGTTCATACAACACACAAAACATACACATACACGTTAACACACAATACAAACACCCATACAAAACACACACACGTTCACACACAACAAATATTCTGCAAGTAATTATATTAATCTGCAAAAACTATTAACTGCCAATCATGTAATCAGATGGCCTATCTTCTGGGGCTAGTAGTTGTTTTAATAATAATAATAATAATAATAATAATAATAATAATAATAATAATAATAATAATAATAATAATAATAATAATAATAATAATAATAATAACAACAATTAATATTATCATTATTATTAAAATTATAAAGACAATGATTACAGTTTAACGAATGACATTGATTTCTTACAATCATGCACAATCATATATATTTTGTTACACACACATCCACGTATAATGTAATATCAGCCTCACACACACACACACACACACACACACACACACACACACACACACACACTCGGCACATGCAAACATCTGAGTATCATTTTTCACGAAGCTTAAAAACAAAATAAATAAATAGAGAGACCAACACGAAAATGCAACCAACTTGGATGATTCATTAACTATCAATCAGATGACACCAATAGTTACTATAATCTACCTACCTCCACACTATTGTATTACATTTTGGATTTGTTAGACTTGGATGGTTAACGGAGATACGTCTATGACATTTGGCATTTTAGGTCCTTCTTAAACTGAGTAATATCGTAAGAAGGTAGCTATGGTTAATGAAGATATGTCTATGACCTTTTGTTTTTTAGAGGTCCTTCTTAAACGGAGTAATATAGTAAGAAGGTAGCTAAGATAAAGCACACAATGACGTCATCTAATTGAGAGTTTAAGACAGAAAGCAAATATTATTTGAGAAAGAGGGTTGTTCCTTGGTAATCGTAGTCCTAAGAGAAAGAGGAGGACCAGGGTAATAATATTTTTAGTTTCCTCCCTAGAACTCTATGTCTCTATCAAGCTTTACGAAAAAACCAACCCCGAAGACCCTACTATGTGGATGAGGGAGACAAAAGGCAAAATTGCCTGTAACGAGTGTCTCCCACAGAGTGGAAAGAGTGACAGGGCCAAAATCAAGGAATGTTCGAGCCAAAACGTCTGGACACACAGAGTGTGAAGCAATTTAAGTCATAGGATGAGGGAAAGATGGATTCAGGGAGAGAGTTCCAGAGTTCAGCTGTTGAATTGGAAAAAAATATTGGGAGTATCGTTTCACTCATTGAGTTGGAGAGTTGCACAGAGTAGGAGTGGGATTGTGTTGCAAGACGGGTACTACGTGCCCTACGTAGAAGAGGTTGTATACACAGAGAGTGCTTATTGTAGTAGCGATAGAATAGCGAGAGATGCAACATTGCAGCGGAGATTTTTTTTTCTATGTGAATGAGGGAGACAAAAAGCATAACTGCCTGCAGCGAGGGCCTCCCCCCAGAGTTGAAAGAGTGACAGGGCCAAAATCAAGGGACGTTCGAGCAAAAATGTGGAGAGTTGCAGAGAGTTGGTGAGTGGACGGGAGTTAATGATACGAAAGGCTTAGTTTTCTACTTTGTCTAGAAGTGCTGTGTGAGAGGATCCTCCCCACACACATGTGTGTGTGTGTGTGCCAGGTGTGTGTACAAGGCCACAATACAGTACACCTCCATGACCTGGTTTCACAACACTATGTTGTACTATACAGAAATAACTATTATATACAATACTATGTCCACAAATTGTTGGCCAATACTTTGAACTAGTAATGGTCAAAAAATTAAATGCGGTTAAGTCGTGAGAACTAATATGGTTAAGGGGGGATGGGCTCATTTATTTTCATATTTATTTATCTATCTATAATTGTTTTATAGTTACCCCCCTAGACCTCCATCAAGCATAAAAAACACCCCCTAGACCCCCCTTCAAGATAAATTTGTACATTTTTCGATATACAAATATTCCGGCCGAAGGCTGGTTCCTCTTAAAATTACAGGCTCTCGTTATCGTTCGTCAGGAAAAAAACTCTACCCCTAAATGGCACGAAAGGTCTTGATATCCATATGGAATGGATAAAACAAAATAGTTTTGTAGGAATCGGAGGCGTGGGGCGCATCACTAATAAAGTCCTGACCAAAGGGGGGCGCGGTGCTAAAATGGTTGGGAAGCCCTGATTCTAGTTGGATAATATAATAATCAACAAGAACATCTTTAGTCGTCGCATAATATAATGACTTTGTAACAGAGTGTGAGAGTTGTGAACCCCCCCCCCCCTCCCTAGCGTTCCCTTATCATGGTAATAATCTACACCACCCCTGCAGGCCGTACCCAACTTCCTCTCAATACATTACTCTTTTATCCATATTCTATTTGACAACATTTGAATATACCAGCATGCGGAGTGGGAACTTTTCAACACGATTACATAATTTTTATTTTATTCGGGACAACAACAATCTAATCTTATTAACATAGAAAGTACTTAAGAGTGAAATGCTGTTCTCAGACTTGCTTCTATTCAACTGCTGAGCTCTGGAACTCTCTCCCAGAATCAGTCTTTCCCTCTTCCTATGACTTAAATTGCTTCTAACTCGTGTGTCCAGGCATTTTGGCTCGAACGTCCCTTGATTTTAGCCCTGTCACTCTTTCAATTCTGGGGGAGGCACTCGCTACAGGCAGTTCTACCCTTTGTCTCCCTCACTCACATAGAAAAATAAAACAAAACTATCTCAATTAGGCTATGGTCACGTGGGTCATGTGGATCGGTGGGTTGGTGATAATATTAGATTGTATCGCTTGGGTTCGATACAGATTCAAATGGGTGTGCCTATATTATGGATCATAACTGTACACTTTAAGACATATGTTCTGGCCAAGTTAGTAGTATTGGTCTTGTTCTGGCCTAGCATGAACCCTCAAACGGCAAAATGAGCCTCTGAAATGTAAATATAAGGTAAAGACTAAATGAGAAGATTCGATTCAATTCCAGATATCTTAAGGGAAGTGACTTGCTTTTCTTATCTCCTTTTCTCTCTTGCTCTGGCTTGTATCCATTCGGCTCCATTCAGCCTACTGTTTTAAGACGTTTATACACACCTGGATGGGGATAAACATCTTGAAACAGTAGGCTGAATGGGGACGAATGGATACAACCCAGAGAGAGAGGGAGAAATAGAGAAAAAAAAAACACGGTGGGACCCCTTAAACCAATTAAAGCCATGATTTATGTTCTAGAGTGTATATAGTCTGTTTTTTCCCAGCTGATGGTAAATTGCCATATCTCCATTTTAATTACTTAGCTTATATGAAGATTTTGTAGTGAAATATGGTGTAGCTTATGAGAACTTGGTAATACAATGATGCAGAGACATAGTAGTTTCTTATTTTTGCATTAAGTATGGAGAAATCAGCTACTAAAAGATTCAATTTGCCATCAGCTGGAAAAAAAATCGATTCTAGGCGTGGTGGGTAAATTTGTTACTTTTTAAAACTTCGAACAATTTTAAGTTACCCCCGAAATACAAATATCAGGTAAAAAGTTAATAAGGTGTTTCAATTCAACTCCAAACAGCTTCAAAAATCTATGTACCAGCATTAATGGCCGTGACTGTACACTAACTAGAGAGAGAGAGAGAGAGAGAGAGAGAGAGAGAGAGAGAGAGAGAGAGAGAGAGAGAGAGAGAGAGAGAGAGAGAGAGAGAGAGAGAGAGAGAGAGAGAGAGAGAGAGAGAGAGAGAGAGAGAGAGAGAGAGAGAGAAAAAAGAGATAAATAAATAGATAGAGATAGATAAATAGATAGATAGATATATAATATATATATATATATATATATATATATATATATATATATATATAGAGAGAGAGAGAGAGAGTGGAAAATTGTGTTAGCGAAATGGTTCCACCTAGGAGGTAGATGTGTGTTACGTAAGGCCAGGTTTTTATTACGAGTCGCACAATCATACAAAAAAAATAATGTAGTCGATGTTTACTTTTAATTACTTTAGTTCAGAGTTTAAATCGGGCATGCTTGCGATGGAATGAATGAATGAATGAATGAATGAATGAATGAATGAATGAATGAACCAACCAACCAACCAACCAATCAATCAATCAATCAATCAATCTCTCTCTCTCTCTCATACAAATTGCCATATATCCATCTTGATTAGTAGGCTATTAATGAATTTGTAGCAAAGGTTGTTGGGGTCCGTGCGAAGCGAGGACCTCTAGGGCTTGTTCATGCTAATGTTGTTGTTGTTAGGGCGACGTTCATTAAAAAATTCTATTTCTCGGTTATAACTGAACCAAATTAAATTATCTTTCACATGCATATACTGTACACTGATCTATTCTCTAGGCCGTAACAGAGCCCTTTTTTCAAATTTATTTCTATATCATAATTATTAATTTCTTACGTTACTACCCACGTCAATTAGTATAGTCTGCTTGGACTTGTTAGTGCAGTATTGCAAACTTGTCATTAATATAATGTAGAGACAGCTTTTTTGCTTATTCTACCAATTAAGTATGAAGAAATCAGCTGCTAAAGGACTAAAATTTCCACCAGGTGAAAACATCGAGTAAAATTATCTTGCATAAACTGTCGAAATTTATGGGTTTACAGAAAATATGAAAAGGTTAATTAAACGGTCCATCATAGTCCACCCTTACAGAGGTATATTGGTAGTAATAAACCTTTTTAATATTAGGATAGAAGGTGAATTACTCCATTGTACAGTTTACATTGATTATATAAATTATGTATACCTTAAGTCTGGGCAGCCATAGCACACAAAGAATTAGACAGCTATCGTCAGGCTCTATATAGATTGCTTTCATAAAAATAAAAAAATAAAATAATAATTACCGGTACATTACATAATGAACCTTGTGTGACTGTCTATAATATTTAAATATCTTATTTACTACTATTTTTATATTATATCCATTTATTTCTTATGTTTCTACCCACGTCTATCAGTATCATAATTTTGGTATGGTATCCTTTTCGTATCAACCTCAGTCTGAATCTGGATGTGCACCTCTTTCTTTCACTCTCTCATATACTGGTATATATTAAGGCAGATTAATTCTAGACAATCGCAGTGCAAGAGCCACCACAGTCTTTAGCGGAAACCAGGAAGGTTCACATACAATGGTGATGGGCTGGTCTATCATGGTGATGGGCTGGTCTATCAGAGCGAGAGCTGAGCGATCTCTGCCATACCCATAGCTTACTCTGACTGTTCCTTTTACTTATATATTTTCTAGATCTCAAGTGACGGCGTCTTTTCCGTGGATTGACCTCCCTACTGCCAACCTAGAGGTTGGCAGATTGGGAGCCAAAGCGTCACATTTTTCCTTTGCCCTCAACTTTCCCTTCATAATTTCTGAGGGGCACAGGGCCTTGGGTGGGGCTTGGGTTTCCCGGGCGTTTCCGCACCCTCCTCAGCTTCCAGCCGTGGAGTGGCTTCGGTCACCCGGGCTTTATTAGTGGCAAGCAGGGAGGGTTTTGTGGGGCCGCTCATTTATGGCCTTGGCCTTGCTTAGGACCTTGGGGCTGTTCGGCCAGACAGCCTGGGGAACAGCAACAACAACAACTACCCATCATCACTCCTGTACCTGACACTCCGAAGAAGATAGACCAGCACGACCACAACACCTACCACTCCAATCAATAGAAAACAGAGTAGAAGAGTCACCCCAACCACCAAGAGCAACAGAAAACGTAGGCGGGTGCCCGACCCCGAAAGGGGTTGAAATAGGGGAGCGATCCCCCTTCCAAAGGCGGCTTTCTTGGGCCTTTCCTAGCTGATGCTGAGAGGATTGGGTTCTAGTCATGTGGTGATGGGCTGGTCTATCAGAGTGAGAGCTGAGCGATCTCTGCCATACCCATAGCTTACTCTGACTGTTCCTTTAACTTATACATTTTCTAGATCTCAAGTGACGGCGTCTTTTCCGTGGATTGACCTTCCAATCTACCAAGATTGGAAGCCAAAGCGTCACATTTTCCCCTTGCCCCTCAACTTTCTCTTCATAATTGCCGAGGGGCACAGGGCCCTGGGTGGGGCTTTGGTTTCCCGGGCGTTTCCGCACCCTCCTCAGCTCCCCGCCATGGAGTGGCTTCGGTCACCCAGGCTTTATTGTGGTCGGCAGGGAGGGTTCTGTGGGGCGCTCGGTTATGGCCTTGGAATTGCTCGGGGCCTTGGGGCTGTTCGGCCAGGCAGCTTGGGGAACAACAACAACAACAGAAAACGTGGACCACTCTCACCTGTACCACCAGCCCTGCTTCCCTTAATTACCCCTTTACCTGACACCCCAAACAAAAGTCACAAGTGGGGGGTCACTCTCCTTGGGTTAAGATTTGATTCCCACCACTCACGCCTACCTCCATTATTGAACCTACCCCAAAAATTTAAGCAATTGTTTGATTATTACGATGTTGTTGTTGTTGTTGTTCCCCAGACTGTCTGTCCGAGCAGTCCCGAGTCCGGTAGACAAAAGCCATCCAGATGCTCGGGCCCCCGAAGGGGCCAGGGTGAGATGAGATTTGTCTCTGACAGAGCAGTGGGGGAGGGTATCAGCAGCCCATGGGCTTGCACCCCCGGGCCAATACCCCCACCGTCCGCAGCCCACCTTGCGGTGCCACCCAATCGGGCGATCTCGCCAGCACCTAGAAGGAAAAGTACTACAGGAAAAGAGACAGACAGAAAAGGCTAAGGTAGGGTAGAGGATGCCAAACCTCACTCTGGATAAGACCAGCCCTCACCCTTTATCACGATGTTCACTGCGATACTTGGCTGTTCAGATACTTTTCTCACACATTTTGTAACGGTTATATGAACTCAGTTGAGAGGGACCTTGACCCCCCTAAAGATAAAGGTAACCTTATCATTAAAAAGCATATATACAAATTATATATACATATGATGACTACAATTACTGGGTACATACAGAGATCCTATTGTAACAGATGTGCCAACTTCCGCCATATTGGTACTACTGGTTTTATTAGTCTCGCTTTACCATCAGATATGTCCATAACAATAATACACCTTTGGTAAAAGTGGTATAACATGTGCGGTTTGTTCTTCGGATCTAAATTCTCATTTATTACACATAAAATATCACCCTGTTGCTTGACCATTTCGGCAGCAAAATGGGGTCCAAAGAATACGTTGGGTGGAAAATGTATTTTAGTGATGCTTAGCATGCATCATCGCTCTCTTTGTAAATATAACAAATGCATTCTCTACTGGACATTTGTTCTTATTTTTGCCAATAATGAGAGGGAAGAGAGAGAGAGGCTGGAGTGATTTTGAGGCAAAATTTCACTCAAACAATGCACACATAGTAAACCTCCTCTGCTGTATGATATCACCTTTTGATATTAAAATATATACAAATTTCCAACACTTTTTTCGCTTCTATATGAAAAACTCCACATTCCTTCCATCTTCACTATCACTACTCCAAATCCATTTTATCTTTATTGCTTTCATAATAAAAGTGAAATTTTGCCTCAAGATCACTCCAGCCTCTCTCTCTCTCTTCCCTCCCAAAGCAGTAGATAAATAAAATAAATTAATACGAATAAAACAAAAACAAACTTCCTTACCCCCTAACAAAATGACTATGCCTCGCAATGTTACGCTGAAGAGATGAAGATGCGAGTATGTTTCCACCAAGTACAATTTGAAAACATTTGAAACAAATAATAATTGCTAAATCTGGATACTGTACCAACCCATCACGTATATTAAACCCATGTTCCATAGTTACCTTGTCAATCACAGGACATAACTCTTTCTGGATACTGTACCAACCCATCACGTATATTAAACCCATGTTCCATAGTTACCTTGTCAATCACAGGACATAACTCTATCTGGATACTGTACCAACCCATCACGTATATTAAACCCATGTTCCATAGTTACCTTGTCAATCACAGGACATAACTCTATTCAGAAATAAAATCATAGTCTTGGAGTCAAGAGTTCCCATTAAGGGGAGGTTTTTAGTTTGTTCCCTAGATCTCCATCAAGCTTAAAATTACACCCCCTAGATAAATGTGCCGGTTCCTTTTAAGTTACAGGTTCGCTATTGCTCGCCAGGATAAAACCGACACCTAAATGGCACGAAAGGTCTTAAAATTGACAGAAATGGGGCGAAAGTTCTTAAAAATCGCCAAACTAATGGGGCGAACGTCTTAAAATCTCAAAAGCAATGGGGGTCAAACATGAGGGAGAAAGGGGTCCAGAAAACAAAATAATGTGGAAATCTCCCCTCAAGTTAGTTTGCAAGGAGCTGACAGTGATCGTGACATAAACAAGCTCTGAACAATTAATGTTTTTATGATGATAGTTTTTGTTCTCCTGCAACCCAGTAACATACACAGGCAGAGACCTTGACACACATACTGCCAGTCTAACACACGCATTATTTATATAGTATTTTTGATGATAAAATCATTAGCTTGCACTATGAATTGAGCATTATATAATTATACAATATATATATATATATATATATATATATTTATATATATATATATATATATATATATATATATATATATATATATATATATATATATATATATATATATATATATATGAGAGAGAGAGATACATGTATATACCTCATATACAAATACATAAATAAATGCTGCTATTAATTAGAATAAGCAGACAAGGAAGGTACCCTAGTAGGGTAATGAGCAAAGGAGAGAGTAAAGCACACAACACATCCCACTGACCGAAGTATATAGGTGTCTCCCTGTTGGCAATGTTGTCATCGATGTAAGGTATACCCAAGTTGTAAGCCGCCGTCTGTCCTATCCCCACACCTAGCAGGGACAGGAAGAAGATGGCCAGCACCACCTGCGTCTCACCCTCGGGGGAATCGCAACTCTCACTGTCCAGATAATTGGGAGGGAACAGGGGGTTCGTGGAGGGGAAAGGGAAGGTGGTGGCGTTGGAGGAGTAGGGGAAGGTGTTGGACATGTTGCTGGAGGAGTTAGAGAGGTCAGGGTAGCTGGTATTGGAGATATCAGGGTATGCTAGGATATTAGAGGAGGCGTGGAGGGTTGGGGGTGGTAGAGGGCGGCGACAGAGGTTAGCCTGGGCGAGTGGGGAGTCCTCTGAGGGAGTGGTCTCCAGGTGCTGCTTTAGGAGGGCACTGCCGTATAAGAAGTGTGGAAGGGAACAGAGGAAGGCGCAGGCGGAGAACAGCACCATGCCCCAACCGATCCACTTGGGCCGGTGACCGTGGCCTCCATAGTACGCCAGCAACAGGGCACCGCCAATCTGGAAAATTCATAAATCATGTAATGGAGACATATGTCATGACAGCGCGTAGCTGCATGCATTCTTTAACCCCCCCCCCCTTTTTGTAGGCAACTTTCCCAATCCAATTATCTCCTGACATGACTGAATTACTTGGTTCGATCAGAATTGTGTGTTTTGGTTTTCTCACTGTCTCTACCGGACATATTTGCTTGTAAAATATGAACCCCTTGAAATGCGACCTAATGAACCATTCATATGGCCCTAAAAGTTTTTCTTACATGCTCCTGGTTATTCAATAATGGTGGTATTATATGTGAGAATCGTATCAAATTAATAATACAGCCCCAAATATTTTGTAACTATACTCGATGTCACAGGAGTAAAGAAATTCCCGTTTGGCAACCGTCTTCCAACCTGTTCGAGTTAGTACATTCTTATAGTGAATAGCTAAATGATATACAATGATGCTAAAAACAACAGACTTCAGTGTAAAACAGTGAAATAAATTGGATTTACCTTTTTTCTAAACACAAACCTAAATGAAACATAAGTAGTCAGCTGATGAAATACATTGTTGTGGCCGAGCGTAAGGAACGAAACAGTGGCGAAGTAAGGGGAGGAAAGAGGAGGATGTTAGATAATATACAATACTGTATATCTGCCATATAAAGCAATGTTGTTATGTCACATGTGTATAGGTTTACAGTAATGGCACATGTGAACAATGAGCACCCTGAACGTAGGTATAAAGGAGCATTATAGTAGAGAATATACGAAAATAATAATAAGACTTCCAATGGAGTTTATGGTTTTAATATTACATACCATAATGAATTAAAGAAATGGGGCAAAAAGTCTTAAAACCGCCAAACTAATGGGCCGAACGTCTACAAATCTGAAAACTAGTGGGGTAAAACATGAGGGAGAAGTGGGGCCCGAATAACCAACCATCCCCCCTTAACCCGTTCTGTACCGGTGCTGTTCTTTTAACTTTAGTCTGGCTACTATTAGACAATTTTCTTCAGTTTCAAAAGGGCCTCCAGCAATTAACAGGCTTCGAACTATCTCATTTAACCCTTTTTAATACCACAGATCATTCTTAAACTGCACAAAATCGTCTAAATATAGCTAGAATAAAATTAAAAAGACGTCGCCGGTACAGAAGTGGTTAATAAAGAGGATTGGTACGTGGCCAACTAAGTGCCAAAATAAGTGATAAGAGTTACCTACATATAAGTGATAAGAGTTACCTACAAATAAGTGATCGAGTTACCTACAAATAAGTGATCGAGTACCTACAAATAAGTGATTGAGTTACCTACAAATAAGTGATTGAGTTACCTACAAATAAGTGATTGAGTTACCTACAAATAAGTGATTGAGTTACCTACAAATAAGTGATTGAGTTACCTACAAATAAGTGATTGAGTTACCTGCAAATAAGTGATTGAGTTACCTGCAAATAAGTGATCGAGTTACCTACAAATAAGTGATTGAGTTACCTACAAATAAGTGATTGAGTTACCTACAAATAAGTGATTGAGTTACCTACAAATAAGTGATTGAGTTACCTACAAATAAGTGATTGAGTTACCTACAAATAAGTGATCGAGTAACCTAAAAATAAGTGATCGAGTTACCTACAAATAAGTGATCGAGTAACCTAAAAATAAGTGATTGAGTTACCTATAAATAAGTGATTGAGTTACCTACAAATAAGTGAGAGTTACCTACAAATAAGTGATTGAGTTACCTAAAAATAAGTGATCGAGTAACCTAAAAATAAGTGATCAAGTTACCTACAAATAAGTGATTGAGTTACCTACAAATAAGTGATCGAGTAACCTAAAAATAAGTGATTGAGTTACCTACAAATAAGTGATTGAGTTACCTACAAATAAGTGATCGAGTTACCTACAAATAAGTGATTGAGTTAAGGGGGGTCACCTGATTTGTTCTCTTTCTCTCCTTTTCTGGCTTGTATCTCTTCGGCCCCATTCAGCCAATTGTTTTAAGACGTTTATCCCCATCCAAGTGTCGATTTCTTCCAGCATTGTATGGAGAAATCCGGCTTCGCCGGAGAAATTTTTCTATCGAAAAATGTACAAACTGAGCTTGCTGTCAAAACAAAAAAATATATTTATGCTGGCTCGCTACCGCTCGCCAGGAAAATATTGACACCTGGATGGGGGTAAACGTCTTAAAACAGTAGGCTGAATGGATACAAGCCAAAGAGAGAGGGAGAGAAAGAGAAAACAAGTGTGATATAGTTACCTGTCCCATCTCGGTGGCCGACATAATAATCCCGGTAGTTTTGGACTGTAGTTGGAAGAGTCGCTCCACAGTGGTGAGGACGGAGACATAGTAGGTGAAGAACATACCCTGCAGTACCGTGGTCACGCAGAACACCGCCAGGAACACTTGTTTGGTGGCCAGCCGTTGAGCCCACGCCGGGGATAGTCTCCTTCCTAACCCACACACGGAATCACTATTGTCATCATCGTCATCCTCCCCACTCTCCTCCTCACTCTCACTCTCCTCTTCCTCCCGCACCGCCTCTGCCATCTTCCCGTTGGCGCGCCCCAGGTCCCCGTTGCGTGAGGTCCCGTTAATCGCGGTTGTTGTTGTTGTGTGTATCGGGCCGCTAGTCTGTTGTAGTTGTTGTTGTTGTTTGGCTTCCGCAGTTGTTGTTGTTGTTGTTGTTTGTACCGGGCCGCTAGTCTGTTGTTGTTGTTGTTGTTGTTGGTCTGCTACTACCAACACCAAGTCTAGGTAGCTCCCTCCTACTCCTCCCCCACCTCCTCCCTGACTGGTGCACGGGGCTGGGTGGGGCGGGGCGGGGCTAGGGAGAGGGGTGGGCTGGTGGTATCTCCCTGCAGCCCCGCCCTCCCACCGCGCCGCCCACCCTACCATCACCACCCTGTAACATAAAAGATCAACAATTACAACACTATACTTACACCAATTACAACACTATACTTACACTAATTACAACACTATACTTACAATTACAACACTATAATTACAACACTTCACTCCACTACTTACAATTACAACACTATACTTACAATTAAAACACTGTACTTACAATTACAACACTACTTACCATTACACCACTACTTACAATTACAACACTACTTACAATTACAACACAAAAGATCAACAATTACAACACTATACTTACACCAATTACAACACTACTTACAATTACAACACTGCACTTACAATTACAACACTATACTAAAACTACTTCACTCCACTTATACACAATATTATGCAACACTTAATATAATCGGAATGGACTCATACAAACTCATACTTGCTTGCAACACAACATTGGCATTGAAAACTATCCCACACACATCACAGCATCTTGTTCTCTCTCAATGTGTGTGTGTGAGCTACATAGAGCTACATAGATACACAGACCACACAGACATCAAGGTCCTTACTAGGCAGTCTGGCCTTACAAACTATATATATATATATATATATATATATATATATATATATATATATATATATATATATATATATATATATATACAGTATATATATATACATAGAGAGAGAGAGAGAGAGAGAGAGAGAGAGAGAGAGAGAGAGAGAGAGAGAGAGAGAGAGAGAGAGAGAGAGAGAGAGAGAGAGAGAGAGAGAGAGAGAGAGAGAGAGAGTGTGAGTGAGAGGTTTTATATTAAGGGGAGATGGTGGGTCGTTTTTCTGGTCACCCTTCTCCCTCATGTTTAGCCCCAGTTAGTTTTCAGATTTAAGCTGTTTGCCCCATTAGTGTGTGGATATTAAGACCTTTCGCCTCATTTCGTTGTCAATATGAAGACCTTTCGTGCTATTTAGGTGTCGATTGTTTTTCCTGGCGAACGATAGTGAGCCTGTAATTTTGGAAGAACAGAGCCAAAAGGTACACATTAATCTACAAAGGGGAGCTAATGGAAGATTTTTTTAAAGTTTGATGGAGGTCTATGGAGGGGGGGGGGGGGGGAAATCTACGTTACCAGTACTCCCGTGTTCATATAGTACACTGTTTACCCCTTTGAGTACCAGCGACGTGTGTTGTATTTTATTCTATAGCTATATTTACACGATATTATGCAGCTTAGGGAGGATCTGTGGTAGTTCAATGGGTGGGTGGAGATAGTCTGAAGCCTTATTATTGCTAAATGGCCTTCCTAAGCTGAAGAAAGTCTTCTAATAGTTGCCAAAATATGATGAAAACGACGTCCCTGGTACTGTATACGGAATATTAACAAAGGTTAATAGAGTCAAATTAACTCTTTCAAGGTTAGGATGCATTTTGACACTTCATTTCGGCTATCAATAGACGATTTTGTACAGCTTAGGAAGGATATGTGGGGGTTATAAGAGCAAAGGCGCATTTTGACAGTTTATTCTGGCTGCAATCATTTTATGATTTTATACAGCTTAGAAAGGATCTGTGGGAATTAAAAGGGTAAAGACGAAGTCTATGACGCATTTTGACACTTTATTTCGGCTATCATTAGACGATTGTATACAGTTTAGGAAGGATCTATGGGAATTATTAGGGTAATGACTATCTCAATTAACCCTCTGCTTTCAATATGCCCTTCCAAATCTGAATAAAAGTGTGTGTGTGGTTGTGTGTGTTTGTATGCACTTGCTAATTGGGTATGCGTATGTATGTATGTGTACTGATTATACGCATGTGTGTGTGTGTGTGTGTGTGTGTGTGTGTGTGTGTGTGTGTGTGTGTATGTGTGTGTGTGTGTGTACAGATATGTCAATAATCGATCACGTTATAAATTACGAGAGCGGAGATGAATAAAAACACTAGCCCCAATTTTTCATTCCCTTTTCACTTTTGACTTTCAAAAATTATTCACCGAAATCATTTGCTTTAATTAATAGAATTTAATTGTAAGGATATTTTTAACAGCGGAACTATATTTTTGTCAAAAATAATGGTTTTATGTATTTTTGCACTCCGATGAAAATACAAATTACCTTATCACTGTTTATATTTTAATGTTATTGTCGCTAACACTATTCTTGTTGTTGATTACTAAAATTGTGCTACTCTCTCTCTCTCTCTCTCTATCTCTCTAGCTATATATTATACACACACACACACACACAAGGTGATTCAAAACTCTGCCGACAAAAATCCAGGGTAAATTTCGTAAATACAATTGAGCACAATTACTTTTATGAGTTATTGTCTGAAAATGCATAGATAATTACAAATAAATTATTGAATTAAAATATTATTAACAGCCAAAGCCCTTCCTATGATATTCTAACCAACAAACCTAACACTACTCTCTCACCGAACCCTTATCCCCGGTTGGGCGATGGAGGTAAGTTGTTATGAAGGAGAACATACTATACTAAATAAATCATTGTTCTCAAGGTAGCCAAGGACGTACTTTGGTTTTAACATGTATGAAGCCTTCAGTAACCCACGTTGTAATGTACTGTAATAATAAGTAAGCTCAAACAATCGTTAAAACTTCAATATAAGGTTTTGCTTTGGGAAAAAACAAAAAATGCAATATTATTCAGTGGGATAAGACATCAGAAGTGCGTTAGAAAACAGTGACCAAAGTTATCCAAGTTTTCGGTCAGTGACCGTCCTCTCTTAAACCCCATGACCGTTTCGCAAATGGCTTGAAAAGTTAGTTAGTTAAAATAGGACTTCAGAGGCTATCAACCCTTCTGGATTATTACGCCAGCACACTGCAAGTCAAGAATAGCGTCAGGACTGGAGCTCCTTTTCGAGAACTCTAGTCCTTTGTGACTTGTAAACATAGCTGTCTTGTTACCAAGGTAACAGGTAATGACAGAAACTAATAATGAATGGAAACGTGCACAATCTAAAACTTAGGTTGACTAGCCTATTTATAGCCTCGAGGTCATTAGGTCAATTAATATATAAACGCCGAAGCATTTCCATGATGGTTTTATAAGATCACTTACTTAAGTTACCAGTGTAATAGGTGTTCACTAGCCACATCATAATCATTAAAGATGGTATTGCATTCCGAACAGCGGTACACTTGATGTTAAGCATTAATGTTTGTTTATACAGTGACGTCACAAGAGACCAGGTGACCAAAGCACTCCACCTTCCGAGGTGGGGCGCTTTGGTCGTTAACCGGGACTGACCAAGTGTTTGGCCATTTGTGAGCGACCTGCCTCTTTGGTCCGTCCCGGATACTGTCTATAAGTGCACCCCAGGATTTAAGAAACATGATTGTCAAATGTTAAATATTCAATGATTCAAAATCAAATAACTTTGTTACTAGAGAGGAGGGTCATACGCTAAAAACACTACCTAGACCAAGTCGACTACTGCTTATAATTTTGGCATGATTCAAAAGAATATTTTTCGAGTTTGTTTTTCATATCATATTTCAGCAACCGTAGCTCATCTACTCAAGGCACTATTTACGTTTAATTCCCCCAAGGTTAAAATGCCGATATTATAATAATATCTTCTTTGTTTTGGTGTGTGTGTGTGTGTGGGGGGGGGGGAGGGGGGGGTGGAAGAATATATATTTTAGGTCACGTATGGGATATAATTCGCTATGTGTATTGAATAGCTTTGTCTAGCATTATTAGTCACCGTGGTATATGTCTTTACCGCTGCGAATTAATGTTATCATTAGACTTTGTGGATTACATAAGGTTGGCGACAAACATGGTCACATCTTGGAACAGTGGAGAATGTGTTTTTTTTTTTTTTTCACTTTTCCACAATATTTATAGCATTTTGTCCCTCACTCTATCAATGGTAAGACCACCGGAAGTTTGGGGGCGGCAGAATTCAGGTTAGGTTAGGTTAAGGGAGCCCACCTCGCTTTTTTTTCTTCTCTTTCTCTCCCTCTCTCTTTGGCTTGTATCCATTCGGCACCATTCAGCCTACTGTTTTAAGACGTTTACCCCCATCCAGGTGTCAACATTTTCCTGACGAGCGGTAGCGAGCCAGCATATATATATTTTTGTTTTGACAGCAAGCTAAATTTGTAAATTTTTCGATAGAGAAATGTCTCCGGCGAAGCCGGATTTCTCCATTCAATGCTGGCTCGCTATCGCTCGCCAGGAAGAAATTGACACCTGGATGGGGATAAACGTCTTAAAACAGTAGGCTGAATGGGGCCGAATGGATACAAGCCAAAGAGAGAGGGAGAGAAAGATAAAACAAAAACAGGTGATCCCCCTTAGTGACACAATATGGTTTTCGGGGGGCATGTCTTAACGTTGCTAAATAATGGGTAAACATGCATTTGCAAAAGAAAAGCAACTTAAAACACACTAATCAATCAAAGAACTGAAGAAAACAAAAGATAATAATAATAAAAATATAAAACATCTATCTATCTATCTATTCATATTTTTTCACCAACCAACTTACTCCTCTTTACGAGGGTGGCCATACACAAAATCACGCGAAGCAGACCTATACCTGTGAGGACAACCCGTGCCAGTTTACTGAAGGACTTACAGGATTGACCACTCAACTTAGGGTCCGTCTGACTCCGAGGCCTTCTATGTACCGTATATATTTAGCAATATTTTTCTATAGTGGTGCGCGGCTAGTCCATCCACTAACATGCTTTACCCTTAGCAAAGCAGTACAGATTTGTATAAGGTTTACTCCCCAGGACAGGGTTGCCAACAAAGGCTGACGCGTCTCATCCACCCCATTTGTGTAAGGTTGCCTCCCTAGATGGGCTACCGACCAAGGCTGACGAGTCTCATCCACCCGGGTGGATGTCCTAAAATGCATGTTGAGTTTTTCTTTTTTTTTTTACTTGGCAGTAGATATTACATTGAACAGTCGTGCAAAGCTTAAGTATTGATTTTCATTGAGGAAATCAAACCATATAAGCGATCTTCATTCGTGTATTAAAAGAAGAATATGGCAATAAGGAAGTTACAAGAACTACTTGTGCGAATATAAAATGTCATGAAAAATTGCACAAAATCAATTTTGTTATTGACGAATACACCTTTCCAAGTGAGTAGTCACAATTAATTAAAGATTACGTCGGTGGTCGGGCGGAAGAAATAAACTTCTAGCGTCGTATCTTAATTGAATGAAACTCGAAGCTTCGGGATCAGCTTGAACCCTGTGACTGTTATTTATGTTCGGGCAGATTTTAGAACGTTCTTTCCATTAGTTTGGCGATTTAAAGACCTTTCACTCCATGTCTTTGCCACTATTAGTACCCTTCGTGCTATTTAGGTGTCGATTTATTTATCTGGCGAGCGATAGCGAGCCTGTAATTTTAGGAGGAACCGGCCTTCGTCAGGAACATTTTTCTACCAAAAAATTTACAGGTTTATCTCGAGGGGGGGGGGGGGGTTCCAAGGGGCGTTTATTTATTTGTATTATTATTTTTAACGCTTGATGGAGGTCTAGCGAGGAAACTAGAAAATACGTGTATATATAAATAAATAGACCAAAAAAGTATATAAATAATAATAATAATTATATAAAAACTATCCCCCCTTAATTAAGCAACAATCCCAAACAAAAGGGAGACTCTTTATGTTATGGGCATACAATGATGGGTTGCTAAAATATACAATAATAAATCACTCTGTACCAGATATTTATGTGTGCAACTGTACGGTCGCGCTAATAAGTCATGTCCCAGCTGTCATTACGTTTGGCTTGCTCTGTGCTGTATTAATGTCTGTCAGATGTTGAATAGGGTGGGTAAGTGTAGGAACATGTTTGAATATTTCACTCGATATGAAGAAATTAAACTTAGATATTGCTGATACCAATAATTGATCAAAACATACTTGGTGCCGAGACATCACTTATCAGCGCGATTGTACCTAAAATGTGTAGGGTATAAAATGTACACACACTCCCTCACCTGGATATTGCACGTCCTTGGTTCACGCACACAGACTCACGCACACACAGGTTAAAACGCACATGGGCGAAACTCCAGGTGGTGTGTACTTTTTGTCGGACGGGGAGAAATGGGCAGATGAAGGGAGATAAATTGAGAGAGAGAGAGAGAGTGTATTTAATGGAGAGTATAGGGAATTGATAAGTTATAGTTATATCAAATTACATAGTGAGGCTATATGATACAGAACAGTTGTAGAATGAAGATATGTTTGTTAGAATGAAGATATGTTTGTTAGAATGAAGATATGTTTGTTAGAATGAAGATATGTTTGTTAGAATGAAGATATGTTTGTTAGAATGAAGATATGTTCGTTAGAATGAAGATATGTTTGGTAGAATGAAGATATGTTTGTTAGAATGAAGATATGTTTGTTAGAATGAAGATATGTTTGTTAGAATGAAGATATGTTTGTTAGAATGAAGATATGTTTGTTAGAATGAAGATATGTTTGTTAGAATGAAGATATGTTTGGTAGAATGAAGATATGTTTGGTAGAATGAAGATATGTTTGGTAGAATGAAGATATGTTTGGTAGAATGAAGATATGTTTGTTAGAATGAAGATATGTTTGGTAGAATGAAGATATGTTTGTTAGAATGAAGATATGTTTGGTAGAATGAAGATATGCGAGGTAGATTTAGGTATTGAGGTCGAATGGGGTATAGTGAGGTCGAATGGGGTATAGTGAGGTCGAATGCGGCAGTATGAGGTAGAATAAATATAAGTGAAGTAGAGTGAGTGAAGGAAAGGTCAGATACAGGTAGAGTGAGAGGAAAAGATGAAGCGTGTCAGAGTTCAGACATTGTATGAGAATGAAGCAAATTTTTAACCTGGGTATATCATCTAGAGCCAGGATGAGATACAAATGGAGACATAATGAAGAACATAAAACAAAACTGGATTTATGTGAAACACGATGAAAGTAAAACTAAGAATTTATGAAACAGACACGATTGGGAAACCATGAATCAAGATTCGATCCAAATGAGACACACACAGACAAAATGGAAGTATGGGACAGGACTGGATCAGAATCACACAAGGTTGGATTAAAATGGAACCGTGACAACAGATTCGAATGAGGCCAGAATTTAGCAAGAAAGGACAAAGTTTGGATCAGATTTTCCCAAAGTTGGATCAAAGTAGATACAATAGATAAGAGTGTAAGTCTGGATCAACACAAGGCAAATTCGATCCAGATTTAATAAAAAAAAAAGGATAACTAAACAAGAAGGATAGGATTGGATTGAGGAAAAGTTAAATGAGGGAAGTCAGACGGAGATAGGAGTATCTAAGGCACAGCTCCGCACTGACTGACGCTGTGGAGACAACTGGTGTGCTGAGGCTGTGCTGACCCTAGTGCTGCACAGGAAGGGAAGAGTGGGGGGAGGGGTTAAGGGGCCTGTTCAGAGAGAGAGAGAGAGAGAGGAGAGTTACATAGATACACAGGCTGCACAGACCTTATGGTCCCTAGTAAAGGTAGCGCCAGCAAACTTGACAACAATCCCGTTCCCTGACCTCTCTGTAACTAAAAAGGGCCTAAAGCAAACTGGCTGTAAATATCCACACCTATTTCCTGGTGGACTCTTCCCAAATGATAGAAACGTCAGCCCGAATGCATTTTAGAGTTATAAGAAGTTAAGGGGTCAAGAGTATTGTCAAGTTCGCTGGCGCTACCTAGAAAAGAGAGAGAGAGAGAGAGAGAGAGAGAGAGTGTGAGAGTGAGATAATGATGCAATAACGAAACGACCGGCTGAGACCTCGAACGATTCTTGCCTAACGAAACCTTTGGATAGGATATACAGTAGAATAAAGACTCGTTAAGAGGAGATGGGTCGGTTTTCAGGGACCCCTTCTTCCTCATATTTAGCCCCAATAGTTTTCAGATTTAATGAAGTTTGGCCCGTTAATTTGGCGATTTAAAGACCATTGGCTCCATTTCTTTGTCAATATTAAGACTTTTCATATAATTTAAGTGACTTTTTTTTCCTGGCGAGCGAAAGCGAGCCTGTAATTTTAGGAAGAACCGGCCTTAGGTCGGGACATTTTCTACCGAAAAAATTACAAATCTATCTTGAAGAGGGGTCTAGGGGGTGATTTTTTTAAGCTTGATGGAGGTCTAGGGAACACTAAAAATAAATAATATAGACAAAAAAACGACCAAAATATAAACCTCATTCCCTTAAAGGGAGGATAACACACAATTAAACCAAGGTATATATCTCAATAATTCTTAACACTATCTCAGCCGACCTCTCGTGGGTAATTTTCTTTTATATTATTATTGAGGATTTTGTTTGTTTTTGTCAATTTTGAGCAATGCATTTTAGTTGGCCCCCGAGGCAAACCAAAAACGGCTTCAAAGACTTCCTTCAAACTAGAAAAAAAAAAAAAAAAAAAAACCCACCCAGACTCCCTTCAACCTAAATTTGTACATTTTTCGCTAGAAAAAAAATTGTCCCTGCCCAAGGCCGGTTTCTCCTAAATTACAGGCTAGCTATCGCTCGCCTGGAAAAAATAGACACGTAAATGGCACGAAAGTTTTAATATTGACAAAGAAATGGAGACGAAAGATCTTTAAATCGCCAAACTACTGGACCGAATGTCTAAAAAATCTGAGAAAACTAATGGGACTAAACATTTTTTTTTTTTTTTTTTTTTTTTTTTTTAAAGAGACAATGAACGGAGGAAGGAAAAACACAGATAAAACAAAAAGGTCCATGTGCCTAAAGGCATCCTCCATTCATAAAATGTTTGTAACAACTGGAGTTAAACATTTGTAGATTGTAAGTTTGTGGAAAGCAATTCGAGGGAAGTGAATTCCAAAGAGTAGTAGTTCTAGGGATAAATGAATTTTGATAAGCAGAAGTTCTGCATTGTGGAGGAGAAAGTGTAAATTCATGGGCGCTCTCAGCTGCCCTAGTTCTACGCGGAAAGATGTGGAGAGGCGGCACAATTGAAGCAAGTTCCTCGGAACAATTGCTGTGAAAATATCTGTAGAATAATGGAAAGGGATGCAACGCTTCTTCGCATGGACAATGCAGGAAGGTCCTGTGTGATTGCAGGGTTATTGATTAATCTAATGCGTTATTTTGAATTTTGTCCAACTGCCTCAATGCAACCACTCCACTTCCACTCCACAGAGGTGAACAGTAATCCATCTGCGAACGCACATGACTTTTATATATTACGGCCAACTGCTCGTCAGTGAAGAATTCTCGAACTCTGTACAGGAGTCCCAGTTTTTTAGAGGCATTCTTAGCAATGCTTCTAACATAATGTGTCCAGCTCAAGTTAGTAGTTAATGTTACACCGAGAATGTCAATACTAGGGGAAGTGGGAATATTTACATCATTAAAAAATATATGGGAGTCAGTGAGATTCTGTCGGTTAGAAAATTGAATGTACTTGGTTTTCTGTGCATTAAAGGAAACTAGATTCTTTTGTCCCCATCTTCAATTCTAGAAAGGTCCTGGTTCAGAGAAATTGCAGTGCTTATTTTTGAATTTATAAGATCGGGTTGGGTGAAAGAATTGGTAAATGTGAAGGAACTGTGGAGTGTTGAGTCATCTGCGTAGGAATGTATTGGATTATGAGTGGTAGATATGAGATCATTGATATGAATGAGGAACAGAGTTGGGGCCAAAACTGATCCCTGGGGAACACCAGCATTTATTGAGTGAAATTGAGAATAAAGGCCATCTACCATTACACGTATTTTTCTGTTATGAAGATAAGAAGAAATTAGTGGAACTAATGATGCAAGGCCGTAGTGTGACATCTTCGACAATAAGGATTGATGCCAGACTCTATCAAATGCCTTTGATATATCCAGTGCTATTGTATGCGTTTCACCATGTTGGTCTGTAGCTTGGTTGATTTGATGCGTAAGAAGGCAAAGAATGTCTGCAGTTGATCGACATCGTCTAAAACCATATTGCCTATCACTGATTAATTTATTATTCTCAAGATGCTTAATTATGTGATTATTTAATATAATTTCAAAGACTTTACCAAGAGTGGAAGTTATAGCTATTGGTCTGTAGTTTGATGGATCTGAAGGGAGAGGGAGTTCCAGAAAAAAACTATACCCCCCTTAATATAATGGGATTTAGTACAATTGTAGGTTGATGGTGTGTTGTGTGAGTGTAGGCACTAGGCAGGCAGGCTGGGGCTAAAGGAGACACTGATCCAACAACCTAGACACAATACCCATACATACCATTCATAACACACACACACACACACACTTACTTACACTTACTGCATGTTCTTATGTTCCTATATACGTATGTATATGTATGTGCGCACGTACGTGTATATACGTATGTTCTGTATATGAGTAAGTAAATAAATGTGTATATGTACTGTATATCACTTACTCTCATGGTTATTTTATGATAATTTGTATTCTGCACATGCATCATTATTGTATTTATTTATTTTGTTTGTAAACTGAGCTTACCATCCTCATATCTGTACATCTCATGTTCATCCACTAAATTGTAGAATGTGTATTTTCAGCTCATGAGGCTGCCATTCTTTAATAAACCGTTTATTATTATTATTATTATTATTACACACAGTATATATACCCACAATCATTAAACATACTGTATATAATATTAACGCATACCCAATCAGCAAGTACATAAAAACAAACACACCCACGTATGCTTTTAATCATTACACATACATACATACGCATACCTAATCAGCAAGTACATACAGAACAAAAACACACACAGACACATATACTATCATGCATTACACATGCATACATACGCATACCCAATCAGCAAGACACATACAAGCACAGACATCACCACCCATAACGAGGGGCGCCGCGCTCCTTGGTGCCGCTAGAAGAGTGGCGATCACATCAAAAGTATCAAAAGTAAGTACCGTAAGTAAGACAGACACACACACACACAGAGACAGACAGATACACACACACACACACGCACAGAGACATACAGACACACACATACACACTACCACGCAAACAAAGCCACAAGTCTGACCCACCCATCTCACAATATGACCCGACGTAACCTTGACCATGAAAACAGTGGTCAAAACATCAAAACATTTACAAACAAGACAAACTGAATCATCACAAAGGCTGGTCAAAATCAGGTTGGTCATTAGAGAGGAGTCTTTGTTTACATTTCTGCCGGTACGTCTGGAAATATGTCTGATTCTCTCTCTCTCTCTCTTGACTGCAAACATGTAAACAGGGTTCGTCTCTTAGGCAAACACTCTTCAATGCATATTGTATATATTGTAAATAATGTAACAAGAATAACCACTGTTAGTGGAATTAAAGATACTCTCTCTCTCTCTCTCTCTCTCAGCCATTTACTTTACAATAGGTTTGGTTCTTCCTCATGTGTGTTATCATTAATAACAGTACCATTGCCATCACCATACAACACCTATCACTTCTCCACCTATTAACCCCTTCAGGATTACCACGCGTCTTGACAGTCTATTCTGGCTATTAGTACACGATTTTATTCAGCTTAGGAACAATTGGCGGGACCTACAGAGTTCATTGAGAAAGTATTTACCCCTTTGATTCCCAGAGCTCCTTCCCAAACGGCATAACATATATATATATGTGTCCAGCTCATAACTTGAGCTGGACACATTATGTTAGAAGCATTGCTAAGAATGCCTCTAAAAAACTGGGACTCCTGTACAGAGTTCGAGAATTCTTCACTGACGAGCAGTTGGCCATGATATATAAAAGTCATGTGCGTTCTCAGATGGATTACTGTTCACCTCTGTGGGGTGGAAGTGGAGTGGTTGCATTGAGGCAGTTGGACAAAATTCAAAATAAAGCTATTAGATTAATCAATA
This sequence comes from Paralithodes platypus, assembly GCA_032716605.1. Classification (NCBI taxonomy): domain Eukaryota; kingdom Metazoa; phylum Arthropoda; class Malacostraca; order Decapoda; family Lithodidae; genus Paralithodes; species Paralithodes platypus. The sequence goes on from CM064530.1 coordinate 14,939,689, forward strand.
ACCCTGCAATCACACAGGACCTTCCTACATTATCCATACGAAGAAACGTTGCATCCCTTGCATTATTCTACAGATATTTTCACAGCAATTGTTCCGAGGAACTTGCTTCAATTGTGCCGTCTCTCCACATCTTTACGCGTAGAACTAGGGCAGCTGAGAGCGCCCATGAATTTACACTTTCTCCTCCACAAGGCAGAACTTCTGCTTATCAGAATTCATTTATCCCCAGAGCTACTACTCTTTGGAATTCACTTCCCTCGAATTGCTTTCCACAAACTTACAATCTGCAAATGTTTAAATCCAGTTGTTACAAACA
>CM064530.1:14940104-15002604 GCA_032716605.1 Paralithodes platypus
CTCTGTGTGTCTGTGTGTACTTTACTCTAGTTGACTTACTCTTAGTTGTATTGCGGGAGTGAGAATGATGTCGTTATTTCCCGCCTCCTATATGTGTAGGTGTTATATGTATCGTTGGAATGGACTGTGGATAGGTGTGCTTGTTTTTAGCTCTGTATTTTAGTTAGCACCATTATTGGCGACATTGAGGAAACGTGAAGGCTTAGGGTGGATCTGGTAGTGGTACCATTCTCATCTATAGACGGGGTACCGTCTCGCCCGAAGGCTTATGGTAGCCATCAGCTTAGGTGAACGTATATGATACCCATCTTCGCCTTGTGTACCATTTTTGCCAAACTGCCAGATTGGGGAAGTCACGAAACGTCGTTTCCACTTATTCCAGGTTACCTATTTGACAGCTAGGTGACTTGAACTGAGGCTGTAACACATGAAAGGAGGACAAGCCCAATTTGTCTCTCGCCGGCCGGGGATTGAACCCCCGACCCCTCGTGTGTGAGACGAGAGCTCTACCTACTAGGCTACGGGCTGTGTGTGTGTCTGTCTGTGTGTGTGTTGTGTATGTATGTGTGTGTGTCTGTGTGTGTGTGTATGTATGTGTATATGTGTGTGTGTGTGTCTGTGTGTGTTGTGAATGTATGTGTATGTGGTGTATGTATGTGTGTGTGTGTGTGTGCGCGCGCGAGTGTGTGTCTGTGTGTGTATCTGTGTGTGTGTGTTGTGTATGTATGTGTATCTGTGTGTGTAGTGTATGTGTGGGTGTTATTTGTATGTGAGTGTATATGTGTTAATTGTGTGTGTGTGTGCTTGTGTGGCTGTACCTAAATACTTAGTGTGTGTGTTTATACTGTATATATGTTTTGTGATTATGTGACTGTCATGTGTTATATGTGTCGATGAATGTGGTGAGAGAGGAATGACATTAACTAACTGCCTGTGGGTTTAGGTGCATGATTCTGCATTAATGAGCATGAGTGTATCACCACCCATAACGAGGGGCGTCGCGCTCCTTGGTGCCGCTAGAAGAGTGGCGAACACATCAAAAGGTATCAAAAGGCAAAAGGTAAGTTATACAATGATATACACATAACGTGTGAATGTTTACTTTGTGTATGTTAGCGTGTGATGATGATGCCTATTTCATATGTGGGTGTTTCTATGTACCAGTAATACACAATAATAGTAAACGGTAGTAATTTAGTAGTAATAGTAATTTGAAATGCCAGCAATAGTAGGATATATACACAGGAACATTACATAGATTCATGCTATGCAATACCGATATTATTGCACATTTCGTATATAGTTTAACCTACCGTACTTTCCTTTACTCCTTTTTCCCCAGCTGGCGGTAACTTGCTATGTCTGCAGTTTGATTATTCCGCTATGATGCGAAATATGTTGTTAGTAGGCCTAATGAAAACTTGGCACTAATATGCAGCAGAGATGGGGTAGTTTTATATTTTCCAGTTAATGATCGATAAATAATGTTCAAAGGGATTCAATTTACCGTCAAATGAAATGAAACCGAATATAGTTACCGATACGAAAAACTACTTCTAGTGAAGAAGCATATATGCTGAAGGATTATACAGATGTTATTCTGTTCAATTCTGGAATATTATGTTGCCATAAATACATATAATTACTAAGTTAAGTAAAACATATTGGTACATACTACATACACATATTACTTACATATGCAACCAATATTTAAACATGCAGGCATGTGTGCGTGTGTGTGTATATATGTATGTGCGCGTAATCTGCCTTGTGTGTATAAATTATATGAGGGGAGTGTGCGGTACATGTGTGTTGGTACCGGGGGTGGAGGGGGGTGGAGGCGGGTGGTGGTGGTGGCGGGTGGTGGCACTGTCTGACCGTGGGAAACACTGGGCTGGAGGTGGCACGCGGCGTGGTGGTGGGTAGTAGTGCCAGATGACCTCCTACTGCTCTACCCCCCCCCCCCCCACCACCACCACCACCACCTCCGCTATCTCTCTCTCAGTTATTGTTTCTTTATGTGAACGAGGATAATTTTCTATCTATCTTAAGACTCTCTCTCTCTCTCTCAGTTACTGTTTCTTTATGTGAACGAGGATACATTAATTTTGCTATCTTATCTCAAGAAACTGTATTGTCTGTAGTGGCTTTACGATGAACATGATATCCCGTGCCCAATTGTAATGGAATTGTGAAGCTAAAAGTGACTTGTAGCAAATTGTATGAGTATCACACAGTCTGTGGGGCGGCAAATAAAGGTTATTTAGTCAAGGCAAGTATGTCTGTCTTTGTATACCGTATGTATAATTTTGGCTCAAGTGAATCCCAGCACATCATGTAACCCGAGAATAACATGCTGCGGGACACAAACTGAACTGAATGAATGAATAACAGAAAACGCGTCCCTTTCTTCTGCAAGCGGCTTTGTACTGTACTGTATAAATCATGTATTTGTTGGTCGCTTATGAGTACATTCTAGACTATACTAGGTTAGGATTAGTTAGGTTAGGCAAGGGACACAATTAACCTTCTGGCGATTTTGTGTTTTTCAACCAAAGAAAGTTTATGTGGATGTACAGTCATTCACAAAAAGCCAAATTCGGGGACTTCTCGTGTTTTATCTTATGTAAATACATGCATTGAGATAATTTAATGCATGAAATATATTTTACAGTACGGTAACTTATATATATACAATTTCGTAAGTAATGTATGGTACATTTACATTCATATAGCTACTTAGAAACATATTTTATACTTGCATAATGAGAAGACTACGAAGTTTTATGAATTACTGTACTTAGTTAAGGATATGGTTTACTCTTTATGAAGTGAAATCTTTAAGATTGCAGAAGAAATTAAACTAACGGAACCAACCGTGAATAGATAGAGTAACTTAGCAATGTTCTGCAGAGGCCGGGTGAGACATGACAGTTCTTAGTATTGAAGTGTAAGGTGATGCACATCAGTCAAGCAAAATTGTAGTCAAAATATTCACTTATGGGAAAAGCTCATGCAAATACTAATGTGGAAAGGATTTGTGCAAGCGGAATAGCAGTGACATATTTATAAAGTATTCCAAAAATGTCTTGAATTAGAGGCAAAACAGCAGAAATTATCGAACTAAATACGGTACCGGTATATATATTTATATAAATAAATAAATCGCTCTTACAATTGACCATGCTTGAATAAAGGCAATTTAGAAATATGCTTTGCATTTATGGTTTCCTGTATTTATTGTAACAATGTATTTCAGAGCAAGTATTCAAGTTCAAACTTTGGTTATGGAATATATAATCTCGGTTACGAGACAAAGCAACTATAATCGTCAAAAGTGTGTGGTCACATTTCGTCGGAATATCACAATTTACGAAATAGGCTAAACATTTATAAAGTAACTGAAATATATAATGAGGTTCAAGAAAGTGGACCACATTAAGATGCTTAGCTGCAATATGGAAGCTGAAGCTAAATCAGGTTAACACTATTAGATATAGAAACTATTTCATATATACTATTTTTCTCTACTTGAACAAAATCTTTCGTAGGTAGCTATTACCCCACTACAGACCAGTTTATGAAGATGGTTAGACTATCCCACTTTGCAAGGCTTTATAACATCTGCATTATATTTCTTCTATTATAGAGCGGTATCTCGATGACATGAGCCGCAAGGTCATATTCTCTATCGTCCAAAGGTTCACATGCAGACAAACAGATGGAGTTTGGCACCGCATTTGTGAACCATATTTATAAATACTATCCCGATGAAACTCGACGATATAGTCAACGAATTGTGGGTAAATATACTTGAACCTTTAAACCATTTGGTGAAATATACTGTAGTTCTGATTCATAAATCAACGCTCAGTTTCTTAAGTCTTGCTCAACATTATAATATACAACGTCTTTCCAATATGTTCATGAAAAATACACAAGTTTAGTATACATTGGGTACGGTTTCGAGCCTTAGTTATCAAGTTTGATGGGGTATTCAAACAATATAGTTATTGTATATCATATCAGAGTAATCTTGGCACCAAACTGAAACTAAGTACAGCACAATTTCAAACTAAGTACAGCACAATTTCAAACTAAGTACAGCACAATTTCAAACTAAGTATAGCACAATTTCAAACCTGAGACAAATACGGTACTGAACATGACTGACAAGAATGGTTGTTCTCGCAGGTTAATATATAGTACAATTGTGAGTAGTTAGCTAACTCCTCTCTAATAATGTTGTTTGAAGTGGGTTGGACAGTTTATTCTCGTTAATAGAATATTATGTTATGTGGGTAAAATACAGCCAGCTCCTCACAGTATTTGTACCACGTTAATGTCTTGCCAACTGTACTCAACCTTCACCTCCATTAATGACGCGTTTTGACAGTTTATTTTGGCTATCATTGGACGATTTTATACAGTTTAGGAGAGATCTATGGGAATTAAAGGAATGAAGACTGTCTCAATTAACCCTTTGACTTCCTTATACCATAGCCAGGAAACAGAAAAGTAATGCGTATTGGATCTTGAAAGGATTAACACACACACAGGCATATTATCTCTGTCTGTCACACACACATACCAAACACATACATACACACACACACTTTCCGTGAGAAAGAAGAGGGTTGAATGAAGATCCTTCCCTCTTTCATTCGTGTTAGATCTTGTCCTGTTTTTTATAATGAATGGATGGTGGGAAGAATATACTCTCTCTCTCTCTCTCCCTCTCCCTCTCTCTCTCTCTCTCTCTCTCTCTCTCTCTCTCTCTCTCTCTCTCTCTCTCTCTCTCTCTCTCTCTCTTCTATCTCTCTCTCTCTCTCCTCTCTCTCTTTCTCTCTCTCTCTCTCTCTCTCTCTCTCTCTCTCTCTCTCTCTCTCTCTCTCTCTCTCTCTCTCTCTCTCTCTCTTCTCTCTCTCTTCTCTCTCTCTCTCTCTCTCTCTCTCTCTCTCGCTCTCTCTCTTCTCTCTCTCTCTCTCTCTCCTCTCTCTCTCTCTCTCTCTCTCTCTCTCTCTCTCTCTCTCTCTCTCTCTCTCTCTCTCTCTCTCTCTCTCCTCTCTCTCTCTCTCTCTCTCTCTCTCTCTCTCTCTCTCTCTCTCTCTCTATCTCTCTCTCTCTCTCTCTCTCTCTTCCTCTCTCTCTCTCTCTCTCTCTCTCTCTCTCTCTCTCTCTCTCTCCCTCTCCCTCTCTCTCTCTCTCTCTCTCTCTCTCTCTCTCTCTCTCTTTAATCTTACCACTCTTTTTATTCTTCAGTCACATGTATACTGTATATTATTTTTTTCTTCATCAAATCATAATTTAAAATGTCCAAACTTCACAACCAACCAACAATAGGAAATAATAACTAATCGTCATTATTATTATTATTATTATTATTATTCATTCACTAGCCACCATTACCTATATATAGAATTGACAACTACTGTAGGTTGTAGTACTATTATCGAATGTACAACTATATACAGTAGGTAGCGCCAGCGAACTTCACAATAATCTTGATCCCTTAACATCTTATAACTCGAAATGAATGAAAGCAATCGGGCTGACGATTCTATCATTTGGGAAGAGTCCACCAGGAAATAGGTGTGGATATTTACAGCCAGTTTGCTCTAGGTCATTTTGAGTTGCAGAGAGGTCAGGGATCAAGATTATTGTCAAGTTCGTTGGTGCTACCTATACCATATATCGGTTACTAACGACCTGTCATTTACAACTGTTAATTAGCATCCCACTCGAAACAACAACTATGTTTTCAATTCACACCTACCACTCCACACTGCAAGCAAACCATTTACTGCTACCATTCAGTATTCTATAGTTTTGTTTATATTTTATTTGTTGTCATATATATACTTAAAACTGCCATCCATCGTTCTCCTCCTATAATCCATCATTCGAAATCCGCAAAGCTGTATTTTTGTTTTGTTTAATACTTACGACTACCATCCATCTTTCTCCACCCACATCTATCATTCATTTCCTTTACTCACAATCACCATTCATCACTTTCGCCAGGGCAATCACAACTGTCAATCATCTCAACTTCGTCCAAAGCACAAGACTCTCCATTCATCACATCACTACCCATTATTCACAACTTATCTATAACCTATTTGTTTCACCTACTTTGGGGTAATTTGTCGATACTAGATGGACAAATATAAAAATACTACCTGTAAGTCTCTGTATCACAATAATGCCATGTTTCCATAACTTACAACGCAATGAAAGTGGGGATACGACAAATGACCTTCAGTAAACAAAACTTACTACTACGCTCACTATTAACCCTTTATCACCATATCCACAACTCACTCCCACCCACACCCTCACTCTCAGTCACACCCTCACCCACACTCACACCCTCACTCTCACCATCATTTTCACTCACCCTCACCCATACCAACACCCCCACCCACACCCTCACTCTCAGTCACACCCTCACCCACACTCACACCCTCACTATTATTTTCACTCACCCTCACCCATACCAACACCCCCACCCCCCCCCCCACCCACACCCCCACACCCCCACCCCCACCCACACCCACACCCCCTCTCCACCCGCCACCCAACACCTTACCCACACCTCCCCCAAGATAATAATAATTACTATCGTCATTAATAAACGTCAGGGAGATATTCCACCAGTTTTGGGAGGCAACTGATCCTATTTCAGACTAAGGGGGAGGTGGTTGTTTATTCTCCCTCATGTTCAGTCCCATTAGCTTGGAGATTTTAAGGCATTCGTTCCATTAGTTTGGCGAGTATTAAGACCTTTTGCCACATTTCTTTGTCAATATAAAGAACTTTCGTGCCATTTAGGTGTCGATTTTTTCCTGGCGAGCGACAGCGAGCCTGTAATTCTAGGAGGAACCGGCCTTCCACTGGAAATGTGTTCTATTGAATATTTTTTTCTATTGAATAATGTAGGCTACAAATTGATCTTGAAGGGAGGTCTAGAGGTAATTATTTTTAAGCTTGATGGGGGTCTGGCGAGGAAACTATAAAATAAATAGATACTTCAATAAATAAGTAGACCAACAAATATCCACTATCCACTTAAGGGGAGGTATTTAGTTTGTTCCCTAGACCTCCATCAAGCTTAAAATTACACCCCCTTGAGTCCCTTTCAAGATAAATTTGTACATTTTTCGGTAGAAAAATGTCCCGGCCGAAGGTCGGATCCTCTTAAATTACAGGCTCGCTATCGCTCGCCAGGATAAAATCGACACCTGAATTGCACGAAAGGTTATCATATGGGGTGAAAGTTCCTAAAATCGCTAAACTAATGGGGCAAACGTTTTAGAATATCAAAAGCAATGGGGCTAAACATGAGGGAGAAAGGGGTCAAGAAAAAAATCCCTCAAGTGGAGATCTCCCCTTAAGACAACACATGTGGCTGGATGGAATTTGTACCGACGTAATGAAAAAATACCTATGGGCGTTCAAATTGATTCATTAGTCACCTCAATATTTCACTCTAAACGTAATATTTCCCTCAACTATATATATTTAGGTTAGTTTTGTTTAAATCAAGAACAAATGGATTATTATAAGCTATATTAGCTTAGAGTCGTTAATGTTAGGGTAGGTTAGAGTAATCTGAGTTAAGTACCTTAGCTTCAATTACGTTAGTCTCCATTAGTTTCGATTAAGGGGAGGTTTTTAGTTGATTCCCTAGACTTCCATCAAGCTTAAAATTACTCCCCCTTGACCCCCTTTCAAGATAAATTTGTACATTTTTCGGTAGAAAAATTTCCCGGCCGAAGGCCGGTTCCCCTTAAATTACAGGCTCGCTATCGCTCGCCAGGAAAAACTCGACACCTAAATGTCACGAATGGTCTTAAAATTGACAGAAATGGGGCGAGGGCTCTTAAAATCGCCAAACTAATGGGGCAAGCATCTTTAAATCTCACAAGCAATGGGGCTAAACATGAGGGAGAAAGAGGTTCAGAAAAAAATCCTCCAGGTGGAAATCTCCCCTTAAGCTTACTAGGTTATGTAGGCTAGATTAAACTCTATTTATATTAAGTTAGATTATTCATCTTGTGTAGAGAGAGAATACATTACACAAGGATACATTAGCCTGAACTAGGATAACATAGGTTAAGATAAATCACATTACATTAGGCCAAGTTAATACAGGTAATTACTCGTTTAGAATAAGGTAGGGAATAAATTAGCATAAATGTAAGAACTGATGTGGACATGACTGTATTTGTAAAAGTTAATGGAACAACACAAACTAAGCATTCAGTGTTCAAGCTAAGATTGTAAGAGGTTCAATCTTATTATTTTAAACAGTAATTGAAAACTAAAACAATGAGAGGTAAATTATGAGATGATAATAATTAGGATATGTAATTCTAGGCGATATATTTGATATGCCAGAACCTGCAACAGCATGCAGAATTCCAACTATCGCCGCCGGGCTTGAAAACTCCACCAACAAACCCGGGTCACCACTATTAGCATTGCCGACGCTCTAACTTTCATCACGCCCTTGATGGACATCCTGCCCTTGTTATCCCCTCTGCCTGATACCTCAAAGAAGACGGGCACACGCCACCTAGAGAATATAAGCCTCCACCACAAAGAACGAAAGAGGACAGTCTTCACTCAGCCTGCAGAAAACAAGAGTTTCAACTACCTGCCTCACCACTCATTAGACCTTCACTTCACACCTCCATCATAGAAGGACCTATATTCGGCCCCATCATAAGGACCACTCCCGCCCGTCTTCCCCAGAAACTGGCCCCCAGTGACGAACACCGGAACCAGGTAGAGACAAAGATGTGGCGATTACTCGTCAGCTCAGCTCCAGCGCTTACCCAGGCTGCAGGGAGATCTAGGTTTCCCCCCTCGTTCTACGCTTAACCAGGTGGAACAAACAACCAGTGTAGTTTACCCAGGTAACTGGTGCAGTATCGCTTACCCAGGTTACTGCGACCTTGCTGTTCCCCAGGCACCCTACACTTGCACCAAGGCCATCACCAGCCCAGCAGAAACAAAGTGAGAACCATGCGCCATGACTACCAACCCAGACAACCCCAGAGCAGCAGCAAAGAGGAAGTAGGCGAGAGGACCAGAACCAGGACCTACCAGAGACACCTGGCAAAACTATCTTTCTGAGATAGTGGAGCTGTACCTTGTGCTAATTTGTTGCTCTCCCTCTTTGAAATCCCAAGTTCAAGAAAGCACTCGTCTATCTCTTGTATGTCTCTGTACGAATATATCTTATAAGAATTACAGATCTCTCGATCTCTAATTTTAAAGAAATATTTGTCTACCTTGATGTCAGAATTTATTCACAACACCACTCAAACATAATTAGATTAGCTCCCCTCTCACATTCCCCCTCTCCCTATCATATCCATGTTCTTCCTTTTTCAGGTTCTACTTCATTGTTAAACTGTAAATACATATATCAATTCCATTGTTAATATATCAACTCCATTGACAACCCTTTGGCTGCGGCCTATTTTGGGCTATTTAGGGCATATTCAGGCACTCCTGAATGATAAATCAAGCATCTGCATTAAACGAAGTGTATTCTGCCGAAAACTAGGTGAGAATAGCTTCAAAATGACACCAGAACAGGCCCCGTACGTGGTCTGGTTCACCCGCAGTGGTGCCAGTGAAACGCGGGAAACCCGCTATTATGTAACATTCGCTCGCATGGCTACACTGTTGAGAGAGACAGAGAGAGGCCCACGCGAGACACACTCAACATCAGTCAGCCGCTCGGTGCTCTGAGGGTCGGAGGTGGGCCCCTTACGCTCCCGCCCACTGACACTCGATTTTTACGGTTTTTACAGGCTTTTAAAGCCTGGAAATTGCTGTAACTTGCCAAAACATTCCAGAACGTCACCCGCAGCGAGAGGGTTAATAATCATATTGTCAGACTTAATACTTATGTTTGCACTTCTGTTGTACCATATAAATAAAACCATATATGCCATGACCGTGTACTCTGTTCTAGTCCTAGTCCTCCAGTTATATAAGACACATTGCACCCCAAAAAGTTATTAACTCTGGATCACAGATCCGTGGCCATTAAATAGTATTTCACATTTTAAATAAACTGCATGAGTAGATAGATAGAGACATATATATAAGGATGCTAACAATTACCTACCCATTACTGAGAGAGAGAGAGAGAGAGAGAGAGAGAGAGAGAGAGAGAGAGAGAGAGAGAGAGAGAGAGAGAGAGAGAGAGAGAGAGAGAGAGAGAGAGAGAGAGAGAGAGAGAGAGAGAGAGAACGAGAAGACAAAGGAGAGTTAAGACAAGGAACACACCACAAACACGTAGCACCATACACCCTTCATAATATATTTTGCCTGCTCTCTCTCTCTCTCTCTCTCTCTCTCTCTCTCTCTCTCTCTCTCTCGCTATCTCTCTCTCTCTCTCTCTCTCTCTCTCTCTCTCTCTCTCTCTATCTCTCTCTCTCTCTCTCTCCTCTCTCTCTCTCTCTCTCTCTCTCTCCTCTCTCTCTCTCTCTCTCTCTCTCTCTTCTCTCCTCTCTCTCTCTCTCTCTCTCTCTCTCTCTCTCTCTCTCTCTCTCTCTCTCTCTCTCTCTCTCTCTCTCTCTCTCTCTCTCTCTCTCTCTCTCTCTCTCTCTCTCTCTCTCTCGCTCTCTCTCTCTCTCTCTCTCTCTCTCTCTCTCTCTCTCTCTCAGTAATGGGTAGGTAATTGTTAGCATCCTTAAGACTAATCATGCGAGTGATTGTTCCTGCAATTTTTGAACCGCAAGTATTATATTGCATTAGTAACATTAAATAAACATAATTCATGATCATTGGGTTAAGATGCTCATATTTTATAAAGCCTATAATGTGGAGCGACAAAACAAGAATTTTCTACACAAATCTGGTGTAACACTGGTTTGCTATTATCTTTAACCCTTTGTGTACCAGCAACGTCTGTTATATTGTATTTTAGCTATAGTTAGATTACTGTATGCAGAAAGGGTTAATGTCGTAAAAATATCGAGTTAATTTACTTCCCGCTACATTTCATGAAAATGATTATAAATTTGCAGGGAACTATTACTTACGACTCTACTTCTGTCTAATCTGTGTCTACGTCTGTCTGTCTGTATCCGTCTATAGGTCTATTGGAAAGTTTGTACTGTATATGTTGTTAGTCCGTTAATTTGTATCTGTCTGTACTTATTTCTCAGTCTGTGTGCGTGTCTCTGTAAAGTTATCTTTAATTTTCTGTCTATCAATCCGTCTGTCTTGAAGGTTACATGGATACATAGCACCTCATTCCTCTGTCCCTCTCTTCCATAGGGGTGTTTGAGTTCGTGCTGGTTTGTTTGTTTACAGTGCTCTTGACGACCTTCGCTTTTGTTTTACCTTGTTTGTTTCTACGTCTGTCTGTCGGTCTGTCTGTCTGTCTGTCTGTCTGTCTGTCGGTCTATCTAGGGTTCTGTCTGTCTCTGCTTGCCTGTCTCTCAATAACTGTCTTTCTATAGGCCTCTGTATAAGTGTCTCTTTTACCTTGTTTGTCTCTACGTCTGTCTGTCTGTCTGTAGGTCTATCTAGGGTTCTGTCTGTCTGTCTGTCTGTCTGTAGGTCTATCTAGGGTTCTGTCTGTCTCTGCTTGCCTGTCTCTCAATAACCGTCTTTCTATAGGTCTCTGTATAAGTGTCTCTTTTACCTTGTTTGTCTCTACGTCTGTCTGTCTGTCTGTCTGTAGGTCTATCTAGGGTTCTGTCTGTCTCTGCTTGCCTGTCTCTCAATAACCGTCTTTCTATAGGTCTCTGTATAAGTGTCTCTTTTACCTTGTTTGTCTCTACGTCTGTCTGTCTGTCTGTAGGTCTATCTAGGGTTCTGTGTCTCTGCTTGCCTGTCTTATCTCTCAATAACCGTCTTTCTATAGGTCTCTGTATAAGTGTCTCTTTTACCTTGTTTGTCTCTACGTCTGTCTGTTTGTCTGTCTGTCTGTCTGTAGGTCTATCTAGGGTTCTGTCTGTCTCTGCTTGCCTGTCTCTCAATAACCGTCTTTCTATAGGTCTCTGTATAAGTGTCTCTTTTACCTTGTTTGTCTCTACGTCTGTCTGTCTGTCTGTCTGTCGGTCTATTTAGGGTTCTGTCTCTGTCTGCTTGCCTGTGTCTCAATAACTGTCTTTCTATAGGTCTCTGTGTAAGTGTCTCTTTTACCTTGTTTGTCTCTACGTCTGTCTGTCTGTCTGTCTGTAGGTCTATCTAGGGTTCTGTCTGTCTCTGCTTGCCTGTCTCTCAATAACCGTCTTTCTATAGTATAGGTATCTGTATAAGTGTCTCTTTTACCTTGTTTGTCTCTACGTCTGTCTGTCTGTAGGTCTAGGTCTCTGTCTGCTTGCCTGTCTCTCAATAACTGTCTTTCTATAGGTTTATGTATAGGTCCGTCTCTTTTACCTTGTTTGCCTGTAAGTCTGTCTAGGGTGCTGTCTGTCTCTGCTTGCCTGTCTCTCAATAACTGTCTTTCTATAGGTCTATGTATAAGTCTCTCTTTTATCTGTCTTTGTCATTGTCTGTTTTAGATCGGTCTGTCTTTCCACCTCTTCCAATACCGGCATGTCTTTGGGTGTTTAGAGTTAACCCCTTCTGTACCGGCGATGTATTTTGCATTTCATTCGGGCTATAATTATACGATTTTGTGCAGTTTAAGAAGGATCTGTGGTAGTAAAACTGCTCAAGTGAAGTAGTTCGAAGCCTGTGAATTGCTGGAGACCCATTTTGAACTGATTAAATTGTCTAATTTTAGCCAAAGTAAAGTTACAAGGACAGCACCGGTACTGAAGGGGTTAATGGTTGTTTGTTTACGGTGTACAGTACCTGGGGACCTTCACTACCTTTGTTTACACGGATTCACTCTGCCTCTACGTCTGTCTGTCTGTAGGTTTAGGTGTCGTTTTGTCTGTCTGTCTCTCTGTTGCTGTTTGTCTATACGTCTCTTTATAGGTTTGTCTCTCTGATCTGTCTTTTTTTTTCGGAGTCTGCTGTCAGTCTGACAGTCTCTCTGTACCTGCCTGTCTGTCTATAGTTCTGTCCGCGCGTCTGTCTCCATGTATCTGTCTAATGGTATGGGGTCTGTTGTCTGTCTATCTGTCTGTCTATAATTTTGTCCGTACGTCTGTCTCCATATATCTATCTAGTGGTCTGGGGTCTGTTATCTGTCTCTCTGTATCTGGCTGTCTATAGTTCTGTCCGTACGTCTGTCTTCAAACATCTGTCTCTTTTTTGTCGGGGGTCTGTTATCTGTCTTTCTGTATCTGTCTCTCTACAGTTATGTCCGTACGTCTGTCTCCATATATCTGTCATTATGTATGGGGTCAGTTATCTGTCTCTCTGTATCTGTCTGTCTATAGTTCTGTCCGTACGTCTGTCTCCAAACATCTGTCTCTTTTTTGTCGGGGGTCTGTTATCTGTCTTTCTGTACCTGTCTGTCTATAGTTCTGTCCGTTCGTCTGTCTCCATACATCTGTCTAGTGGTCTGGGGGTCTGTTATCTGTCTCTCTGTACCTGTCTGTCTATAGTTCTGTCCGTTCGTCTGTCTCCATACATCTGTCTAGTGGTCTGGGGTCAGTTATCTGTCTCTCTGTACCTGTCTGTCTATAGTTCTGTCCGTTCGTCTGTCACCATACATCTGTCTAGTGGTCTGGGGTCTGTTATCTGTCTCTCTGTACCTGTCTGTCTATAGTTCTGTCCGTTCGTCTGTCTCTATACAACTGTCTAGTGGTCTGGGGCCAGTTATCTGTCTCTCTGTACCTGTCTGTCTATAGTTCTGTCCGTTCGTCTGTCTCCATACATCTGTCTAGTGGTCTGGGGTCAGTTATCTGTCTCTCTGTACCTGTCTATAGTTCTGTCCGTTCGTCTGTCTCCATACATCTGTCTAGTGGTCTGGGGTCTGTTATCTGTCTATGTACCTGTCTGTCTATAGTTCTGTCCGTTCGTCTGTCTCCATACATTTGTCTAGTGGTCTGGGGTCTGTTATCTGTCTCTCTGTACCTGTCTGTCTATAGTTCTGTCCGTTCGTCTGTCTCCATACATCTGTCTAGTGGTCTGGGGTCTGTTATCTGTCTCTCTGTACCTGTCTGTCTATAGTTCTGTCCGTTCGTCTGTCTCCATACATCTGTCTAGTGGTATGGGGTCTGTTATCTGTCTCTCTGTACCTGTCTGTCTATAGTTCTGTCCGTTCGTCTGTCTCCATACATCTGTCTAGTGGCCTGGGGTCAGTTATCTGTCTCTCTGTACCTGTCTGTCTATAGTTCTGTCCGTTCGTCTGTCTCCATACATCTGTCTAGTGGTATGGGGTCTGCTATCTGTCTCTCTGTCTATAGTTCTGTCTGGGGTCTGTTATCTGTCCCTCTGTATCTGTCTGTCTATAGTTGTGTCCGTACGTCTGTCTAGTGGTCTGTGGTCTGTTATCGGTCTCTCTATATCCGTCTGTCGTTAGTTCCGTCCGTACGTCGTCTCCATATATCTGTTTTTTTGTCTGTGGTCTGTTATTTGTCTCTCTTGATCGGTCTGTCCATACATCTGTCTAGTGGTCTGGAGTCTGTTATCCGTCTCTCTTGATCTGTCTCTGTCTATAGTTCCGTCCGTACGTCTGTCTCCATGCATCTATCTTTTACTGGCTACATGATCACCTGGGCGGGTTTGAGTCAGAGTTTGTTTACATTGTTCCTGATGACCTTAACCTTGGTTTACTCGGCTTCACTCGGCTTCTTTTACTCTACGTGCATCGCTACCTCACTCTAATTATTTATGGAGAGATGGGTCGCTTGTCTAGACCCCCTTCTCCCTCATGCTTAGCCCCATTAGTTTTCGTATTTTAAGATGTTTGCACCATTAGTATATATTAGTTATCAACCAATGGTAGTGCAATTCCATGGATGACATCACACTCATTTAATCAATCACCTGTCACGCGCAGCTGTTTAAATTTCCCATAATGCAGTTTTTGGAAAAGGGAGGCCTGAGAGGTTAGCCAGCGACTCTAGGGCGTCACCATAGTCTCTCAGACGTCCTTCGAGTTTGTGTGTGTGTGATTTTCGTTCATATCCAGTGGATTTATATATCTAGGACTATCGGAAGTGAGTATTTAACCATTATTCAAGGATCGACAGAAGTGAGTATTTGCCCATTATTCAACAATTGGGTCGGGTAGGGAAAATTAGCTTTTTGGGTATAATAAAAAAATGCCTCTTTCATTTATTCTGGTTATCATTAATCGAATTTATGCAGTTTAAGAAGGACCTCTAGTAAAGAGGTAAAATCTAGTTCAATCAACCCTCTTAATCCAACAGTTATGCTTATTAAAAAAACATTAGGCCTATATACCGAAAGGGGCTGACTGTACAAAAGTTGCCTGTTGGAGGGATCAATTATGTAAATAAATAAAAATAATCTAAGAAATCAAAGAAATCTAAAGTACTCGGAAAGACATAGGGTATCCAGTCGTAGTTAACCTTTAACAAGATGTACACAGGAACTTCTTAAGGGGAGATATCCACTTGAGGGATTTTTTTTCTGGACCCCTTTTTCCCTCATGTTTAGCCCCATTGCTTTTGATATTTTAAGACATTCGCACCATAATTAAGAACTTTCGTCCCATTTCTGTCAATGTTAAGACCTTTCATGCAACTTAGGTGTCGATGTTTTCCTGGCGAGCGATAGCGAGCCTGTAATTTAAGAGGAATCGGCCTTTGGCCGGGACATTTTTCTACCGAAAAATGTACACATTTATCTTGAAAGGGGGCTTAGAGAGTGTAATTTTAAGCTTGATGGAGGTCTAGGGAACTAACTAAAAACCTCCCCTTAATAAATGATAGTGAATAGTTTTAAGACATCTACAAGGATAAATCAAATGTAGGCATAATTATGTTCCATATAAAAACATAACGGTCTTGATGGTGTAATAGTTAGTGTTTAAAATCTGTGTGTGGTAACCCAGGTTCGAATCCCGGTGGATCCCAAGCTTTCATTAATTTCATTGGGAGGTGTTTGGTGTTGGAGTGAAATTAATCTAATAGAATATCAACGCATCTCAATATAAGTAGAATCACTATACCCAGATGGATTACTGATAGGGATGGCAACGGATGGTCTAAATAACTGGGCTGACGATTCATTGGACTGATTGGTAAGATTTGCAGAGTCACGGGCCAATCATGGGGCAGGATGCTGATAGATAGGAGGTCAGGGGTCGGGTGCCAGGGGTTAAATAAGGTCGGGGTATTATTGGTTTCAGAACACGGCTATAAGAGAGAGACTCTCTCGCTCTCGCTCTCGCTCTCGCTCTCGCTCTCGCTCTCGCTCTCGCTCTCGCTCTCGCTCTCTCTCTCTCTCTCTCGTGTTTAACCCCTTGACAGTTTATTCTGATTATCATTAGACTTTATAAAGCTTTATAGGCACCTACGCTGGCGGAGGTATGCGTTCTACCGATCACCTTCTAAATTGAAACACTTCCTCCTCGGCGCATATCCTATCGGCCCACCAAATTTCGTGAACAAACAGTTTATAACATTTAGAGTTATCTTGCACAGACAACCAAACAGACAAACAAACGGAGGCAAAATCATAACCTTCGTCCAACTTCCTTATCTGAATTAAATCGTACAATAACAGCCATCAAAAAACTTAAATTAAATGTGTCATTGTATGTTGTAATTGGCCAGAAGTGTGGGATTGACTGTGCAAGGTACAGCTACAGGTGTGTGTGGTACAGGTGTGCATGGTACAGGTGTGTGAGGCACCGGTAAAGGTGTGTGCGGTACAGGTACTGCGTTTGAGGTACAGGTACAGGTGTTTGAGGTACATGTGTGAGGTACAGGTGTGTAAGAACAAATAGTGAGGTACAGGAGTGTAAGGTACATATACAGGTGTGTGATGTACAGGTAAATGTACTCTATGTATGGTATGTCAGATACAGACTTGTGAGGTGTGTGTGTGTGTGTGTGTGTGTGTGTGTGTGTGTGTGTGTGTGTGTGTGTGTGTGTGTGTGTGTGTGTGTGTGTGTGTGTGTGTGTGTGTGTGTGTGTGAGGTACAGGTGAGTAAAGGACAGATACAGGTGTGTGTGTGTATGTTACAGGTGTGTGTGTGTATGTTACAGGTGTGTGAGGTACAGGTGAGTAAAGGACAGATACAGGTGTGTGATGTACTGGTAAATATGTATATGATACGTGAGGTACAGGTGTGTGAGGTACAGGTACAGGTGTGTGTGTATGTATTACAAGTGTATGAGGCACAGGTATGTAAGGTACAGATACAGGTGTGTGATGTACAGGTAAATGTGTGTATACGTGAGGTACAGGTGTGTGTGGTACAGGTACAGGTGTGTGTGTGTGAGAGGGTTGCCAGCATGTGCTTTCTAAACAGTTTACCTGGCCAGATTAATTACATACAGGAAGGAAGCAGGCACCGCAGCCAAGTCTCACTCACTCTCACTCTCTCTCTCTCTCTCTCTATCTATATACTGTATATATAATGTGCATTAGGTAATATATGTACCTATTTTTTTGTCTTGCCGTTAATGAGGCGACTATTCCTGACACCCCGGTAAAAGAGAGCGACTAATGGGTAAAAGTGTACGACAGTAAGGACCTATACCCACTGGCTGCCAACATCCAGTACTTAGTCTTTAAGGGGGGTCACCTGCTTTGTTTATCTTTCTCTCCTTTTCTCTCTTTCCCTGGCTTGTATCCATTTGGCCCCATTCAGCCTACCGTTTTAAGACGTTTACCCCCATCCAGGTGTCAACATTTTCCTGGCGAGCGGTAGCCAGCCAGCATATATATATATATATTTTTTTTTTGACAGCAAGCTAAATTTGTGAATTTTTCGAAAGAAAAATGTCTCCATACAATGCTGGCTCGCTATCGCTCGCCAGGAAAAAATCGACACCTGGATGGGGATAAACATCTTAAAACAGTTGGTTGAATGGGGCCAAATGGATACAAGCCAGGGAAAGAGGGGAAAACAGAGAGAAAGAGAGAAAAAAAAAGCCGGTGACCGACCTTAATGTATTCTAGTGCATTGGGGTTTTGTAATGGAGGATTAATGTTAAGAACGGGGTGTTATTTAAAGAGAGATCTCCACTTGAGGGATTTTTTTCTTGACCCCTTTCTCCCTCATGTTTAGCCCCATTGCTTTTGATATTATAAAACGTTCGGCCCATTAGTTTAGCGATTTTAAGAACTTTCACCCCATATTAAGACCTTTCGCGCCATTCAGGTGTCGATTTTATCCTGGCGAGCGATAGCGAGCCTGTAATTTAAGAGGAACCGGCCTTTGGCCGGGAAATTTTTCTACCGAAAAATGTACAAATTTATCTTGAAAGGGACTCAAGGGGGTATAATTTTAAGCTTGATGGAGGTCTAGGGAACAAAGTAAATACCTCCCCTTAATATACAGCCTTGGCTTCCATGTCTCATTATAGTTACTTCACCCTCTCTATACTTGGCATATGGCGCCAGTAATACCAACTGTATACCCGTGCCATTCCCAGTATTACCAACATTAACCTTGGAATAATTTGAGGCTATATTGTATTAACCCCTACTGTACAGTTGGCCAAATAAGTCGTGTCTCCGCTGTCATTACGTTTGGCTCGCTGTGTGCTGTAATAATGTCTGTCAGATGTTGAATAGGGTGTGTAAGGATAGGAGCATGTTTGTATATCTCACTCGAAATTAAAACAATCCTGTTTAGATATTGCTGATACCAATGATAGAACAAAACATACATGGTGGCGCGACATCACGTATTTGGCCGACTTTACCAGCGACATCTTTTTATTTTGTGTCTTCTATATTTCGAGGACTTTGTGCAGTTTAAGATGGATCTGAGGTCGCAAAAAGGGTTAACTGCAATGGTTCAAGGCCTGTTAATTGATGGAGGTCCTTTTCAAGCTGAATATAATCGTCTAATAGTAGCCAGAATAAAGTTAAAAGGACGCCACCGGTACTGAGAGGGTTAAGGGGAAGGTAGTTGCTTTTCTGGACCCCCTTCTCCCATATATTACGGGGGGTGACCTGTTTTGGTTCTGTCCTTTTCTATATTTCTCTGGCTTGTATCCATTTGGCCCCATCCAGCCTACTGTTTTAAGACGTTTATCCCCATCCAGGTGTCAATTTCTTACTGGTGAGCGGTAGCGAGCCAGCATATTTACTGGTGAGCGGTAGCGAGCCAGCATATTTTTAATTTGTGTTAGACAGCAGGCTAAATTTGTAAATTTTTAGATAGAAAAATGTCTCCGGCGAATCCGGATTTCTTCATATAATGCTGGCTCGCTATCGCTCGCCAGGAAGAAATCGACACCTAGATGGGGATAAACTTCTTAAAATAGTTGGCTGAATGGGGCCGAATGGATACAAGCCAGAGAAAGAGAGAAAAGGACAGAAATAACAAAAAGCAGGTCACCCCCCTTAAGCGCCATTAGTTTTGATATTCTAAGCCGTTCGTTCCATTAGTGTGCACGATGCCCGAAGTGTCATTCTATTTTGGTTACCGGTACCACCAGCTGACGATTTTTTGGAGCTTATAATAAACCTCTAAGACTCAAATGGGGTAAGTACGGTGTCGCTAAACCCTCTGAATAACAGGTCCTTCTTAAACTGTATAAAATCGCCTAATCTTATGCCAGAAACAAAGGTAAAAAGGCGTCATCGTGCTGAAGGGGTTAAATGGCTGAAGCGAACGGGTTGTAATTGAAAACATCTATTTATTGGTCGGCTCTTTCCAAGTGGTAAATATTACAGCTCTATTACTGATTTGTTTTTGTTTTTGTTGTTTTTTATTAAGGGGGGATGAGCGCATTTATTTGCTTGTTTATTAAGCTTTCTATAACTTGTTTTGTTTCGTCCCTAGACCTCCATTAAACTTAAAAAAACACCCCCTAGACCCCCTTCAAGATACATTTGTACCTTTTTCGATAGCAAAATTACCCGGCCGAAGGCCGCTTCCTTTTAAAATTACAGGCTCGCTTTCGCTCGCCAGGAAAAAATTGACACCTAAATGGCACGAAAGGTCTTGATGGAGATAAAGAAATGGGACGAAAGGTCTTAACATCGACAAACTAAAGGGGCGAACGTCTTATAACCTCAAAACTAATGCGGCTAAATATGAGGAAGAAGGGGGTCCATAAAAACGAAGCCCCCTCCCTTAAAGGTTGGGTGTATAGGTATTTCTAACCTACCTATAATGAGCAGGGGGTACGGTACGGTACTGTCTATGTGGGTGGTGTGGGGTTATGAGGATAGCTTAGTGTGGGGGGGGGGGGGGGTATAGGTATGTCTAGCCTACCTATAATGAGCAGGGGGTACGGTACGGTACTGTCTATGTGGGTGGTGTGGGGTTATGAGGATAGCTTAGTGTGGGGGGGGGGGGTATAGGTATTTCTAACCTACCTATAATGAGCAGGGGGTACGGTACGGTACTGTCTATGTGGGTGGTGTGGGGTTATGAGGATAGCTTAGTGAGGGGGGGGGGGGATAGGTATGTCTAGCCTACCTATAATGAGCAGGGGGTACGGTACGGTACTGTCTATGTGGGTGGTGTGGGGTTATGAGGATAGCTTAGTGAGGGGGGGGGGGGTGGGGGGGGTATAGGTATGTCTAACCTACCTATAGGGAGCTGGGGGTACGGTACGGTTCTGTCTCTGTGGGTGGTGTGGGGTTATGAGGATACCTTAGTGTGGGGGGGGGGTTATAGGTATGTCTAACCTACCTATAATGAGCAGGGGGTACGGTACGGTACTGTCTATGTGGGTGGTGTGGGGTTATGAGGATAGCTTAGTGAGGGGGGGGGGGGGGGGGGGGGGGGTATAGGTATGTCTAACCTACCTATAATGAGCAGGGGGTACGGTTACGGTATGTCTATGTGGGTGGTGTGGGTTATGAGGATAACTTAGTGTGGGGGGGGGGGGGGTATAGGTATTTCTAACCTACCTATAATGAGCAGGGGGTACGGTACGGTACTGTCTATGTGGGTGGTGTGGGGTTATGAGGATAGCTTAGTGGGGGGGGGGGGGGGGGTATAGGTATGTCTAAACCTACCTATAATGAGCAGGGGGTACGGTACGGTACTGTCTATGTGGGTGGTTGTGGGGTGATGAGGATAGCTTAGTGAGGGTGGGGGGGGGTGGGGGCTTAGGTATGTCTAACCTTCCTATAATGAGCAGGGGGTACGGTACGGTACTGTTCTATGTGGGTGGTGTGGGGTTATGAGGATAGCTTAGTGAGGGGGGGGGGGTATAGGTATGTCTAACCTACCTATAATGAGCAGGGGGTACGGTACGGTACTGTCTATGGGGTGGTGTGGGGGTATGAGGATAGCTTAGTGTGGGGGGGGGGGGGGGTATAGGTCTGTCTAACCTACCTATAATGAGCAGGGGGGGTACGGTACTGTCTATGTGGGTGGTGTGGGGTTATGACGATAGCTTAGTGAGGGGGGGGGGGGGTATAGGTATGTCTAGCCCACCTATAATGAGCAGGGGGTACGTACGGTACTGTCTATGTGGGTGGTGTGGGGGTATGAGGATAGCTTAGTGAGGGGGGGGGGGGTAGAGGTATGTCTGCCTACCTATAATGAGCAGGGGGTACGGTACGGTCTATGTGGGTGGTGTGGGGTTATGAGGATAGCTTAGTGAGGGGGGGGGGGGGGGGTATAGGTATGTCTAGCCTACCTATAATGAGCAGGGGGTACGGTACGGTATGTCTATGTGGGTGGTGTGGGGTTATGAGGATAGCTTAGTGAGGGGGGGGGGGGGTATAGGTATGTCTAACCTACCTATAATGAGCAGGGGGTACGGAACGGTACTGTCTATGTGGGTGGTGTGGGGTTATGGGGATAGCTTAGTGTGGGGGGGCGTGGGGGGGTGGTTAGGTATGTCTAGCCTACCTATAAGAGGTGAGCAGGGTACGGTACTGTCTTAACTTCTATGTGGTCTTAAGTGGGGGGGGGTGGGGTATAGGTATCTGGGGTTATGAGGATAGCTTAGTGAGGGGGGGGGGGGGGGATAGGTATGTCTAGCCCTACCTATAATGAGCAGGGGGTATACGGTACTGTCTATGTGGGTGGTGTGGGTTATGAGGATAGCTTAGTGAGGGGGGGGGGGGGGGGGTATAGGTATGTCTAGCCTACCTATAATGAGCAGGGGGTACGGTACGGTACTGTCTATGTGGGTGGTGTGGGGTTATGAGGATAGCTTAGTGAGGGGGGCGGGGGGCGTATAGGTATGTCTAGCCTACCTATAATGAGCAAGGGGGTTATACGGTACTGTCTATGGGGTGGTGTGGGGTTATGAGGATAGCTTAGTGAGGGGGGGGGGGGGGTAATAGGTATGTCTAGCCTACCTATAATGAGCAGGGGGTATACGGTACTGTCTATGTGGGTGGTGTGGGGTTATGAGGATAGCTTAGTGAGGGGGGGGGGGGTATAGGTATGTCTAGCCTACCTATAATGAGCAGGGGGTATACGGTACTGTCTATGTGGGTGGTGTGGGGTTATGAGGATAGCTTAGTGAGGGGGGGGGGGGGTATAGGTATGTCAAGCCTACCTATATGAGCAGGGGGTATACGGTACTGTCTATGTGGGTGGTGGGGGGTTATGAGGATAGCTTAGTGAGGGGGGGGGGGGGGGTTATAGGTATGTCTAGCCTACCTATAAATGAGCAGGGGGTATACGGTACTGTCTATGTGGGTGGTGTGGGGTTATGAGGAGATGCTTAGTGAGGGGGGGGGGGGGGGGGGAATAGGTATGTCTAGCCTACCTATAATGAGCAGGGGGTACGGTACGGTACTGTCTATGTGGGTGGTGTGGGGTTATGAGGATAGCTTAGTGTGTGGGGGGGGGGGGGGGGTATAGGTATGTCTAGCCTACCTATAATGAGCAGGGGGTACGGTACGGTACTGTCTATGTGGGTGGTGTGGGGTTATGAGGATAGCTTAGTGAGGGGGGGGGGGTATAGGTATGTCTAGCCTACCTATAATGAGCAGGGGGTATACGGTACTGTCTATGTGGGTGGTGTGGGGTTATGAGGATAGCTTAGTGGGGGGGGGGGGGGGTATAGGTATGTCTAGCCTAACCTATAATGAGCAGGGGGTATACGGTACTGTCTATGTGGGTGGTGGTGGGGTTATGAGGATAGCTTAGTGGGGGAGTGGGGGGGGGGGGGGGTGGAATAGGTATGTCTAGCCTACCTATAATGAGCAGGGGGTATACGGTACTGTCTATGTGGGTGGTGTGGGGTTATGAGGATAGCTTAGTGGGGGGGGGGGGGTATAGGTATGGCTAGCCTACCTATAATGAGCAGGGGGGTATACGGTACTGTCTATGTGGGTGGTGTGGGGTTATGAGGATAGCTTAGTGAGGGGGGGGGGGGGGGGGGGTATAGGTATGCCTAGCCTACCTATAATGAGCAGGGGGTATACGGTACTGTCTATGTGGGTGGTGTGGGGTTATGAGGATAGCTTAGTGAGGGGGGGGGGGGGGATAGGTATGTCTAGCCTACCTATAATGAGCAGGGGGTATACGGTTTACTGTCTATGTGGGTGGTGTGGGGTTATGAGGCTAGCTTAGTGAGGGGGCGGGGGTGGGGGGGGGTGGTATAGGTATGTCTAGCCTACCTATAATGAGCAGGGGGTATACGGTACTGTCTATGTGGGTGGTGTGGGGTTATGAGGATGGAAGCTTAGTGAGGGGGGGGGGGGGTATAGGTATGTCTAGCCTACCTATAATGAGCAGGGGGTATACGGTACTAGTCTATGTGGGTGGTGTGGGGTTAGGAGGATAGTTTAGGGGGGGGGGGGGGGGTGCTTATAGGTATGTCTAGCCTACCTATAATGAGCAGGGGGTATACGGTACTGTCTATGTGGGTGGTGTGGGGTTATGAGGATAGCTTAGTGAGGGGGGGGGGGGGTAGAGGTTTGTCTAGCCTCCCTATAATGAGCAGGGGGTATACGGTACTGTCTATGTGGGTGGTGTGGGGTTATGAGGATAGCTTAGTGAGGGGGGGGGGGGGGGTATAGGTATGTCTAGCCTACCTATAATGAGCAGGGGGTATACGGTACTGTCTATGTGGGTGGTGTGGGGTTATGAGGATAGCTTAGTGAGGGGGGGGGGGGGGTATAGGTATGTCTAGCCTACTATAATGAGCAGGGGGTATACGGTACTGTCTATGTGGGTGGTGTGGGGTTATGAGGATAGCTTAGTGTGTGGGGGGGGGGGGGGGATAGGTATGTCTAGCCTACCTATAATGAGCAGGGGGTATACGGTACTGTCTATGGGTGGTGTGGGTTATGAGGATAGCTTAGTGGGGGGGGGGGGGGGTATAGGTATGTCTAGCCTACCTATAATGAGCAGGGGGTATACGGTACTGTCTATGTGGGTGGTGTGGGGTTATGAGGATAGCTTAGTGAGGGGGGGGGGTATAGGTATGTCTAGCCTACCTATAATGAGCAGGGGGTATACGGTACTGTCTATGTGGGTGGTGTGGGGTATGAGGATAGCTTAGTGGGGGGGGGGGGGGGTATTAGGTATGTCAAGCCAACCTATAATGAGCAGGGGGTACGGTACTGTCTATGTGGGTGGTGTGGGGTTATGAGGATAGCTTAGTGGGGGGGGGGGGGGTTATAGGTATGTCTAGCCTACTTATAATGTGCAGGGGGATTACGGTACTGTCTATGTGGGTGGTGTGGGGTTATGAGGATAGCTTAGTGGGGGGGGGGGTATAGGTATGTCTAGCCTACCCATAATGGGCAGGGGGTATACGGGACTGGCTATGTGGGTGGTGTGGGGTTATGAGGATAGCTTAGTGGGGGTGGGGGGGGGGGGGTATAGGTATTGTCTAGCCTACCTATAATGAGCAGGGGGTATACGGTACTGTCTATGTGGGTGGTGTGGGGTTATGAGGATAGCTTAGTGGGGGGGGGGGGGGGTATAGGTATGTCTAGCCTACCTATAATGTGCAGGGGTTATACGGTACTGTCTATGTGGGTGGTGTGGGGTTATGAGGATAGCTTAGTGAGGGGGGGGGGGGTATAGGTATGTCTAGCCTACCTATAATGAGCAGGGGGTATACGGTACTGTCTATGTGGGTGGTGTGGGGTTATGAGGATAGCTTAGTGGGGGGGGGGGGGGGGGATAGGTATGTCTAGCCTACCCATAATGAGCAGGGGGTATACGGTACTGTCTATGTGGGTGGTGTGGGGTATGAGGATAGCTTAGTGGGGGGGGGGGGGGGTATAGGTATGCCTAGCCTACCTATAATGAGCAGGGGGTATACGGTACTGTCTATGTGGGTGGTGTGGGGTTATGAGGATAGCTTAGTGAGGGGGGGGGGGTATAGGTATGTCTAGCCTACCTATAATGAGCAGGGGGTATACGGTACTGTCTATGTGGGTGGTGTGGGGTTATGAGGATAGCTTAGGGGGGGGGGGGGGGATAGGTATGTCTAGCCTACCTATAATGAGCAGGGGGTATACGGTACTGTCTATGTGGGTGGTGGTGGGGTTATGAGGATAGCTTAGTGAGGGGGGGGGGGTATAGGTATGTCTAGCCTACTATAATGAGCAGGGGGTATACGGTACTGTCTATGTGGGTGGTGTGGGGTTATGAGGATAGCTTAGTGGGGGGGGGGGTATAGGTATGTCTAGCCTACCTATAATGAGCAGGGGGTATACGGTACTGTCTATGTGGGTGGTGTGGGGTTATGAGGATAGCTTAGTGGGGGGGGGGGTATAGGTATGTCTAGCCTACCTATAATGAGCAGGGGGTATACGGTACTGTCTATGTGGGTGGTGTGGGGTTATGAGGATAGCTTAGTGAGGGGGGATGGCCCCTTCTTCCGCATGCTTAGCTCCACTAGTTTTCAGTTTTAATGACGTTCGGCCCATTACTTTGGCAATTATAAGACCTTTCGCCTCATTTCTTTGTCAATATTAAGAATTTTCGTGTCAATTTTTTGTTCTATGTGAGTGAGGGAGACAAAAGGCAGAACTGCCTGTAGCGAGTGCCTCCTCATGAGTTGAAAGAGTGACAGGGCCAAAATCAAGGGACGAGCCAAACTGCCTGGACACACTGAGTTTGAAGCGATTTAAGTCATAGGAAGATGGAAAGACTGATTCTGGGAGAGTTTCAGAGCTCGGCAGTTGAATAGAAGAAAGTCTGAGAATAACGTTTCACTCTTGGGTTGGAGAGTTGCACAGAGTAGGGGTGGAATTGTGTTGCAAGACGGGTACTACATACCCTACGTAGAAGAGGTGGTATACACTGGGAAAGCCCCGAGGAACATTGATTATTATAGTAGCGATAGAATAGTGAGAGAGATGCAACATTGTGGCAAAGAGAGAGATTGCAGAGTTGGTGAGTGGGCGGGAGTTAATGATACGAAAGGCTTTCTTTTCTACTTTGTCTAGGAGTGCGGTGTGAGAGGATCCTCCCCACACATGTGAACAATACTCAATACAAGGACGCACTGTACAGAGCAAGAAATTGTACTGAGGTAAAGAACCCCTTGAGGCGGTTGAGCACACCCAACTTCTGGGAGGCTGCCTTAGCAAGACTGGTAATATGGTCCTTCCAAGTGAGAGCAAAAAAAAAAAAAAAAAAAAAAAGACATCGAGAATATTGAGTGAAGATGAAGGATTGATTTTTGTATTGTTGAAGTGTAAGGGATAGTCCTCTGGGAGTTCTGAACGGGTAATAAGATGAACAAATTGGGTTTTGGAAGCATTAAAGGTACCGTAACAAGGGTTTCTTTGCCCCAATTGGAAATAGTAGTTAGATCAGCAGAGAAGTGTTGCATGGCTTCATTAAGTTTGTCTTTGAGAGATTGCTGGCTGGGGCATTCAGGAAAACGTAAGGTAGAGTCGTCTGAGTATGAATGGATGGGACTGGTGATATCGTGTGGTGACAGTACAACCCAAGTGATAGTATCGTTGTGGTGGTGACAGAACAACACAAGGTGATAATGAAGTGTTAATATCCTTGTGTGGTGGTGGTGGTGGTGGAGGACAGTGTTTATTTGTTGACATCACGTGACACCCCGCGCTTCTGGCACTCCTAATAAGACCGATTCACACCAGCTATTTTACCGCCAACTAGTAATCAGCAACTTTAATCTTACAACATTCCAGGACAACTTTGCCCTGGTATCGGTAACTAGAGTGTACGCGGATTATATTAGTTGCCGGAAATGCTATATAAGTTTAATTCAGAAGGAGCTAGGCCATAATTGCTAATACACAGTTGAGGGAGAAAGCGCTCGTGTACATTTCGTTTTAAGGGGGTCACCGGCTTTTTTTGTTTATCTTTCTCACTTTCCCTGGCTTGTATCTATTCGTCCCCATTCAGCCAACTGTTTTAAGACGTTTATCCCCATCCAGGTGTCGATTTCTTCCTGGCGAGCGATAGCGAGCCAGCATTGTATGGAGAAATCCGGCTTCGCCGGAGAAATTTTTCTATCAATAAAATTACAAATTTAGCTTGCTGTCAAAACAAAAAAATATATATGCTGGCTCGCTACCGCTCGCCAGGAAAATATCGACACCTGGATGGGGATAAAAGTCTTAAACAGTAGGCTGAATGGGTCCGAATGGATACAAGCCAAAGAAAGAGGGAGAGAAAGAGAAAAATAAGCGAGGTGGGCTCCCTTAAGAGGCACTTGGCACCCTCTGAGATTCACCTGACGTAACAACACAGTTCGTCCTTCACATGGTTAAAGCAGAGTAAACCATAATATAAATTAAGAATAATGATAATGGCGATGAGGAGGAAGAGAACAAGACTATTATTGCTACTACTACTATTACGACGACGACAAAGAATAGTAATAATTATGTTCTATCCAACAACCAACTCTACTCCTAAAATCGATTAATGAAATATTACAAACACATGTGGCAGTCCGTGGATTCGAACCCAGGACACTCACACCGAATATCAACCTTATGCATTACACCACGAAGGCAAAGAAAAAGAATACAAATGAAAAATGGAAAAATAAATGAAAGCAAAATTAAGAAGACGAAAAGGAAGTAAACAGAAAAATATATAGAAGAAGAATTTGACGAACAATATATAAATGATCACCAACAATGACAGCAAACAGGAACCATTCCAAACCTAGACTAGTTTTATATACTGTAGACTCTAGGTATTTCATGCCTATACAAATGTAACATATCAAGTGTAAATATAATAAATAATGCTTTATAACCGTACAGTATATGTGTTGTGAATAGATGGTGTTTCCACATCGATATACTGATTAACCCCTTCACCTCGGTGACGCCTTTATACATTTGATTCGGGTTAAAATTAGACGATTTTATGCAGGTTAAGAAAGGCCAATGTTATTCAGTGGGTTTATAGAGGTCTTAATGGATCTCTCCATTAGTTTGGCGTTAATACGATCCTTCACCCCATTCAGATGTCGTTTTTGTTTACCCTGGGCGAGCGATAGTGAGCCTGTAACTTAGAAAAAATCGGCCTTCGCTGGGACATTTTTCTATCGATATATGGATATATGTATCGATATATGAAGGAGTTTTTGTTAGCCTAGGGGACAAACTGAAGATACAGTGTTCTAAAATGGCAAAGGCAACCAAATCCTCATTAATATTTAAACAAAATACCTTACTAACCCCCAAGACGTTGAACCAGATAGTGTTAAGGGTGCTGTGTTAGCTATACAAAGGAGTACAAAGGAAATCAAGCAACAACAGATCTAGTGACCCTTCTAGGCTGCTTGCCCTCCAAAACACTGAGGATCAAGTGTCCAAACAGTGGTTTAGAGTGGGTAAGGGAACATTGGAAAGGGAACTACTGCCCTGGAACTAATGTCCGTGGCAGGATTAGTAGGGGACAGATGGGTTAGTAACTGAGGGGAGGATAAAATAAAGTTATTCATTTACAAACGCAGTCAGTCGCGGGTTTGATGGGAGATATTTGTCTAGGCGGAGTTTAAATGAATCAACGGTGCTGCAGTCTATAACATCTCGGGGAAGCCCATTCCACAAGTTGACAACTCGATTGAAGAAGACATTTTTAGCTTCGTGTGAGTTAAAAGATTTACCAATAATTGTGCACCCGTTTCCCCGCGTGTAATTAGATTGGTCGATAGAGAAGTACTTACTACAGTTCATATTGTCGATGCCTTTGATGATTTTGAACACTTGAATTAAGTCGCCTCTTAATCTGCGCTGGGTCAAAGGAAATAGATTTAATTCTCTAAGACGCTCCTCGTATGGTTTGTTCTTTAGGATAGGTATAATTTTGGGAACTCTACGTTGAACTCGTTCTAGCTTGTCTATATCTTTTTGGTAATAAGGGCACCAGGATTGATAGCAGTATTCCAGAAGAGGGCGGACTAAGGAATTGTAAAGGGTTAGGATAACGTCTTTGGATTTATGCTCAAATGACCTGCCTATAAAACCAATTATTTTGTTTATTATAAGGGAAGGTACGGTATATTAAGGGGAGATTTCCACTTGAGAGATTTTTTTCTTGACTCCTTTCTCCCTCATGTTTAGCCCCATTGCTTTTCTAATGTTAAGACGTTCGCCCCATTATTTTGAAGATTTTAAGAACTTTCGACCCATTTCTGTTAATTTTAAGACCTTTCGTGCTATGTAGGTGTCGATTTTATCCTGGCGAGCGATAGCGAGGCTGTAATATAACAGGAACCGGCTTTCAGCCGGGAAATTTTTCTACCGAAAAATTTACAAATTTATCTTGAAAGGGGGTTTAGGGGAAGTAATTTTAAGCTTGATGAAAGTCTAGGGAATCAACTAAAAACCTCCCCTTAACCCCTTCAGTACCGGTGACCTCATTTTCATTATATCCTGGCAACTATTAAGACGATTTTATTCAGCTTAGGAATGATGTTGACCCGTTAAAAGATTACAGACTCTCAATTAACCCTTTTAGCGAACATGCATCCTTCCTAAGCTTCATAAAATCGTCTAAATGCAGCTGAAATATCAACAAAAAGACGTCGCCGGTACTGTAAGGGTTAATAGATCGGACTTACGACAGGTAGGGATCAGAAGGAGCAATAGATAAGGGGAGGTACTTTCTATGCTATATATTTAAGGGGAGGTATTTAGTTTGTTCCCTACTTTTTCATCAAGCTTAAAATTACACCCCCTAGACCCCCCCTTTCAAGATAAATTTGTACATTTTTCGGTAGAAAAATTTCCCGGTCGGAGGCCGGTTGCTCTTAGATTACAGGCTTGCTATCGCTCGCCAGGAAAAAATCGACACCTTAACGGCACGAAAGGTTTTAAAATTGACAGAATGGGGCGGAAATTCTTAAAATCACCAAACTAATGGGGCAAACGTCTTATAATCTCAAAAGCAATGGGTCTAGACCTGAGGGAGAAAGGGGTCAAGAAAAAAGTCCCTCAAGTGGAAATCTCCCCTCAACTCGGTAGGTTCCAGTGACTCTTTGTGTTATATGTATCTATGCTTTTGTCTGTTAGCCGAGGTTATGGCATGATAAATACTCTCACATAAGCACCTTTTACAATTTCGCTACATTTAACGTGTAACCTATGAAGTTTAGTTATTTAAAATTGGACTTCAGAGGCTATCAACCCTTCTGGATCATTACGCCAGCACACTGTATGTCAATAATAGCGTCAGGACTGGAGCACATTTACGAGAACTCTTGTAGGCTATGTAAGAATAACTAATTTCGTATTAAATAATTTCCCTGCTTACCTCGTCATATTTAGTGGGGGCATAATAGAGCCCTGTAAGTTTTGTTTGAACATCACTCCCTCGCTATGGAGTTATAGCTTCAATTATTGACTATCATACGTAAAGTACAGTATACTCCCTTGTACATTTGTCAAAACTCCGTATAAGAAAAAATATAGCGCCTAGTTAACATTTGGCATAGTTCCTAACCCAATATTCTTTGAGAAAACGAAACGGAATCAAAGGTCATAGAAAACGGCATTTCATTCATAAATTGATATGGGACACTACTCTACCGTTTCATCCGTTCCATATTACATTAATCTTAAAGTTAACATATTTACTCGTTATATTATGTACCTTATGCAATAGGTTTCGTTACATTAGCAACAATTACTAGAATGTATTATGATTTGCACTAAGCATTTAGAGACTGGATGTATTAAACGATCGATGTATTGGGGTGTATGTCTCATATTATTTGGTCCTCTGTCCCTTTCTGTGGGAAAGAGCATCCTTAAGAACTTTTAGTTTATATGCTACGTGTTGCAACGAAAACCGGATGGAAGTATAACAATAAAGAGTAAGCTGGAATACGATGAAATAATAAAAAAATGCATTTCAAACAACGTAAACAAGTATGAGAGAATGTCTGTTCATCTGCTAACTAGATGATGTGATAGATGACGATACATTTTAATCTATACTTTATACAAAGGCCTATGTTTACTAGATTGGCTGATATTTCAAGATGTAAGCCTACTTCAATGTAACATTTGATATATCTAGAGTATGTTATTGCCTTTGATGTCACTCCTTGCCAATTTCTTGATATTACCAATATTTTTATTTGTACCATTATTAACACTCTCAAACTGATGATGTTGATTGTGTTCAGATTAGGAAGAAACTCCCGAAGCTAATTCAACCAACTGAATTGTGACATGGTGGCATTCACCTTATTATTTGATCTCAAGTTACTTTCAACATAATCGATCGACTGTCTTCCGCTATGAGTTTTGTGTTCTTCAGCTAGATCTCCTTCACTCAGGGCTATGTCGATAATACTAGTAGCTGGAGGCCTTCATATGGCATCAGCAGAATATTAGCCAAAACCTTGCCTTGCAGAAATAGAAGTGTAACACCACATTAGTTTGTGAATTCCAATTAATCCTCTTTCCCATTTTTAAACAGATGGAATGGTATGTCTTCCAACAAGATCGCATAAACAAAGAGTCAAGGAAACACTCCCTGCTTTCAGTAGTTCACTATAGATGCCAGAAACTTTCTCTCTCAGATATGTCCTGTGGTGTATTGGTTAGGAAGCTTGCTAACTTGGCCTCACAGCCAAGAGAAGTGGAGTCCGATTCCCTCCCGGGAAGAGACATTTAGGCGAGTCTCCTTACACCCTGTGCCTCTGATTCACCAAGCATTATAATAGGAACCTGCTATACGCAGACTGTTCTGAAGTCCCTTCTGAGATTGGCGGTTGAGTACTAGTTGGAAAAGTACCATCCAGGTCATCTCAGCATTCGAATCCAGATGTCACCAATGTAAACATGGGGGTGGGGCAAGGTCCTGACTAGCCTTCAGTGACAAAGCCAATGGAGTGAACTGAATAAGCTCTCTCCCCTTGGTGTTCCGTTCCGTCTCGATCAGACGTTAATGAGGACCTGTGAGGTAATATGTCAGTGGCTCGGCAGTATTCCAGGGTAAATTTGATTAATGGTCTCAAGTTTCCTATAATCCTGTAATCTTGTGATTGTCCTGTCCGTCCTCCCGTTCTCTTCTGCAAAGTGACTAAAAAAGATACATCTCATGCATGTTGGCTCAAGCCCCGACGCCTTCATCTCCTTCTCCAGCTACCTTCCTCACCCACTATTACTTCCTCTGTCCCCTTCCTTGCGTTAAGGCATTACGTGATCAAAATTATTACTAGTCTCATCTTTCCTATATTCATGTCATGCTTTCCCTCGATAAGTTATATTTGGACAATTGTCCTTACACCCTGTGCCTCTGTTACACCTAGCAGTATAAATAGGAACCTGGTATAAGCGGACTGTTGTGAAGTTCACTGTGGTTGGCGACCTGCTACTAGTTGGAAGGGTACCGATCAGGTCACCCAAGCCTTATGCCCCTTTCCCACATGTGCGATTTCTTACGATTTTCACCGGCGACACCCATATTCGTGACAAGTCGGACAATAAACGTATGCATCATAATCGCATGCTTCGCCCGGCCTCGCGTGGACCCTCGCGGGTCGTCGCAAATGTTCGGTTTGTTTAAAATTTGGGACGAGGACTCACGAGGGTTCGTTGCCCTCGCAAGCATCGTCGATCATTGCAGAATGATCCACGAGGCCCTCCGGGATCATCGACGACGTCGGCGAGGGTGTCGCACGAAAAAAACGTCAAAATGTTCCAAAACGTCGCACGCTGGCCCGTGATGATCCCAGATGTTCCAAGAACATCGCCGATGCCCAATAATCACCGGCGATTTCCTCGTCGATTAATCGCCGCCGTGCGGATTAATACTCGCCGAGGCTGTACCCGCCAGGGGTACACGAGGCAGCAGAAGGCATGCGAAGGGCCTTGCGACGTCGCGGAATGCTCAAGACACACCTGCCGAGGCCAAAGAACACCTTCCGCGAGGTGGGTAAAAAAAAATGATTAGGCCTATAGTGAACCTGTCAACCCTTATTTCTATGCACCTCTCGTGGGGGGTTCACCTGTTTTTGTTTCTCTTGCTCTCCTTTTCTCTCTTTCTCTGGTTTGTATCCATTCAGCCCCATTCAGCCAACTGGTTTAAGACGTTTATCCCCATCCAAGTATCGACATCTTCCTGGCAAGCGATAGCGAACCAGCATTATATCCCCCTGAGTGCCAGGTCCGTATATATACGGACTAGGGTCTTGTCACGCCCAGTGCCAGATCCGTATATATACGGACTCGCCTAAAAAAAATCATAGCAGCGAAACGACTGCACCTATGGCTTTCATATTTCTACCACATGTATTGTACCTTACCCTTCTGGCTTCTTGCCACCACCAACACGACTTCCTCCCCCCACCCACTTGCTGACTATCGGTCGCCTCACAAGGAAAAAAAAAGAAAATCTGTGGCGGCGAAACGACTGCACCAATCGGTTCCATATTTGTGTGACAAGTCCCTTACCCTTCTGCCTTCCCCCCACCACACCCCCAACCGCAACCCACCACCCACTTCCAGCGTATCCGTACGAAGAAAAGGAAAAAAAGGAAAATCCGTGATGGCGAAACTACCTCACCAATCGGCTTCATATTTGTAACAAGTCAATTACGCTTCTACCTCCCCCCCCCTCCCCCCTCCCCCCCCCCCCCCCCCCCCACCATCTAATGGAGAAAACTAAAAAAAGGCGAGGTGGGCTCAATTTTTAAGCCTTAACGCAAACATTGAGCCCACCTCGTTGTTTTTTGTTTTATCTCCTCTCCCTCTCTCCTCGTTTTTTTTTTTTTTTTCTATTTCTCTCCCTCTCTCTTTGCCTTGTATCCGTTCGGCCCCGTTCAGCCTACTGTTTTAAGACGTTTACCCCCATCCAGGTTTCAATATTTTCCTGGTGAGCGGTACCGAGCCAACGTATATATTTTTTTGTTTTGAGAGCAAGCTAAATTTGTACATTATTTGATAAAAAAATGTCTCCGGCGAAGCCGGACATTGCCAATCTCCGAATTGGGGAGATGGGTCGTTTTTCTGGTCCCCTTTCTTCCTCATGGTTAACCCCATTAGTTTCCATATTTTATGACGTTCGGCCCATTAGTTTGGCGATTTTAAGATAAATTTGTACATTTTCAACAAGTTGGGTTGGGTATGAGGGGGGATCTGCTTGGTGTGGGCTAATCAGCGCTCTGCAGACCCCGTAATCTTGTGTCGATCTCTGAGCGTTTTGGTGAGGTCAGTCCTCAAGGCATTAGTGATTTGGGTCTATAATTAGGCCTTGTAATTGGGGTTGGGTGTGACAGGGATTTGCCTTGTGTGGGCCGATCGGCTTTCTGCAGACTCCCGTTTTCTTATGTTCTTATGTTTTTGCCATGAAATATATGCAAAAAGTTTTCGGATAATCTCGCCGAGGTATTCGCCGAACCATCTCTTAATTCGCCGAAGACGTCGCAGAACATACGCCGAGGAATCGTTCATCCTTCGCATTATTTCGCAATATTTTATTCAAATGTGACAGTTCTCGCGAGGTCATCCGCGAACCATCGCTCAATTTGCCGATGACATCGCATAATGTCGCCGATTACGTCTTACCCATCGGCGACGTCGCCGGGTGTAAACTTGTCAACGGATTTTAACGGTCAAAATCGTAGACGTCGCACACATTCCTTGCGAATTGACAAGACTACGTCCTCGGCGACGAAAATCGTATGAAGTCGCACATGTGGGAAAGGGGCATTAGAATGCAGCGGTCTAATACTAGACGGAAGGATACCCCAAGGCCACCCAAGCCTTCAAATCCAGATATCGCCAATGTAAACACAGGGGTGATGCAAGGTCCTGACTAACCTTCAGTGACAAACCCCATAGAGTGTACTGAATAAGCTGAATAAGCATTTCGCTACAATTAACAAGCTTCAACACTTTTTTCCAACAAACGTAAATTACCTCGTGTACCTTGATTTTGGCTCTCTATGGGGGACACTTGTTACAGTCAGCTTTGCCTTTTATCTCCTTCATGCACATAGGAAAACAAATATTGCTCATGTTTAACATACCTTTCATTAGTTTATTTGGCCTAGCTCCTATTGTTAATCTAAATCCAACCTTGTTGTCAGTTTTATACCTGTAATTACTAGTATACCTTCCTACTTCGGTTTTATTTTGGTATCGGCAAAATCACAAAGCTTAAGAGCTATGACAAACTACGTATTACTTAAAGGGAAGCTTTGTATTATTTTCTGGATCCCCTTCTCCCTCATGTTTAGCCCCATTAGTTTTGAATGTTTAAGACGTTCGCCCCATTAGTTTGACGATTTTAAGGCCTTTCGCCCAATTTGTTTGCAAGTAGTAAAAATAGTACTGACGAGCAATAGCAACCCAGTAATTTCGGAGGAACCAGCTTCCGGCAGGGACACTTTTTTACTGAAAAATTTACAAAATTTATCTCGATAGGGTTTTTTTTTTTTTTTTTTTTTTTTTTAAAGCTTGATAGAGGTCTAGGGAGCAAAAAATAAAAATACACACAAAATAATAAAAAACTTAAATGTTGCTGCCGTCTAATATAATTTTTGAACCAGTAACCAGGTAATACAGAATATATAGATTGTGAAATCTAAAAATTCACCGCAATGTACAAATATATAATAAGTCTCAAATTATTCAAAACGTCGATTTCGGAAATGCTTATATGAAAAGCAAATTTGACTTCATTCTAAGTAATTGCATGAATAACGAGCAGGTTTTTACACAGAAACTAAGTTATTATTACGTGAGGAGAGTGATGGAGGTGGTTGAGACAGATATAGAGCGGTATGAGACAGTAAAGCTAGCTCACATTCCCACCACATAGTTAGGGTAAGAGTGCCACCTGCTTCGCCTTTCTCTAGCTCTATTGTATGTATGTATGTATGTGTATATATATAAATATATATACTATCTATTATATATATCTATATATATATATATATATATATATATATATATATATATAGAGAGAGAGAGAGAGTGTGTGTGTGGACGAGCGGTTGTAGGTTTATTGGTACAAATCTCTGGATATTTGTAGGTTTACAGGTACATGAGGTTTGGGGCGACAGTTAATCGGTACACACCTCTTTAAAATACATTGAAATGGAGTGTTTTCGGTTAGGTTAGGTTAAGTTAGTGTAATTTAGGTTTAAAAATCGAAAAATGTACTCGTAAGCATGCACCAAATTGATATGTACCGATAAACACACAACCGCTCGGGTGTGTGTGTGTGTGTGTGTGTGTGTGTGTGTGTGTGTGTGTGTGTGTGTGTGTGTGTGTGAGAGAGAGAGCAAGGTCTACGGTGAGAGTGTCAAAGGTTAAGGACACACGTAAGGGAGGGAAGATATGAAGTAAGCCAGTTATTCCTTGCAGATGACGCGGCCTTCATTACGGACTTGTAGGTAAAGAGGGAGAGCTGGGTGTCGGAGTTGAATGTGTGGCGTGGTGTGCGATATCCTATTCCGAGTAAGTATCCCAAAATGCATTAAGGGGAGATGGGTCGTTTTTCTGGTCACCCTTCTCCCTAATGTTTAGCCCCACTAGTTTAGAGATTATAAGACGTTCGGCCCATTGGTTTGGCGATTTTAACACCTTTCGCCCCATTTCGTTGTTAATTTTAAGACCTTTCGTGTCATTTAGGTGTCGATTTTTTCCTGGCGAGCGAAAGCGAGTCTGCAATTTTAAAAGAAATCGGCCTTCGGCCGGGACATTTTTCTACCGAAAAATGTACACATTTATCTTGAAGGGGGGTCTAGGGTGGTGTGTTTTTCTAAGCTTGGTGGAGGTCTAGGGAGGAAACTAATACAATATATGAATAAATGAATGAATAGACCAAACAAACGGCCAGTCTCCCCTTAACCTCAATAACTCACAAACCATTAGAGAAATCGAGCTAATATGTCTACCGTTAGGGAAGATCCGCCAGAAAATAGGTATGGAAATGTACAGTCCATTTGCTCTAGCCCTTTTTCGAGTTACAGAGGTTAGGGTTCACGATTTCTGGACTACCTAATTGGAACAGGGTATAGTAGTAGGAAATAGCTCATACAAAATTCTCAACCATGATTTTGCTCCCGTTCAGTTCATAATTCCAAGTGTTATTATAGATTCACAAAACCTTTCAAAATTCTTCATCCACCTATCGTAGTTATTACTAAAACTCCGTTCATTCTAGGTTGGGCAGAAATCGTAACCGCTAACCTCTCTAACTCAAAACGGGCAGGAACAAATGAGCTGTCAATTTCCACACCTATTCGCTAAGCAAATCTTCCTATTTAGTAGAAATATTAGCTCGATTACTGTAGTCCTTTTCGAGTTACAGAGGTTAGAGGTCACGATTTCTGCCCTACCTAGAATGAACGGACTATAATATTACCTCTCTCATATTGGGAGGGAGGTTTAAGATACCATAGCAAATACTGTGGATGAATTGATAAAAGCCACACATACGAAAATACCTGGTTTCAGTAGTCAACTATCATCAGTAATAGTTTATGGAGTTGTGAGAGTATTAACTCCTTCACTACCGGTCACACCATTTTCATTATATTCTGACATCTATCAAACGATTTGATTTAGCTTAGGAAGGACGTGTACTCATTAAAAGGCTACAGCATATATCAATTGATCCTTTTAGTTACCATATACCCTTCCCAAGTTTCATAAAATCGTCCATATGTAGCCGACATCAAATACAAAAGACGTCCCCTGTAATGAAAGGGTTAATGACCGAGACTGTACATTATATTAAGTACTCTTGCTTCTACAAACTCCCACTCCCACTCCCACTCACTCTCTCTCTCTCTCTAGTTACGTGCCGTGTTATTTGTCATCTCTGTGAAATACTGCCTCTTTGGAATGCCTTGTGTCTTCTCTGCTATTTTTATTGTTTCTCTTGCTGTTTCTCGTAACGATTTTTGGTGAATTGCTGTTTTTTTTTATCTCCGCCAAGTGGAGTTTGTGGAGATTATGAGATCGTCTGTTAGTTTGTTTGCTTTATTCTCTGACAGCAGGATTTCCAAAGGAACTAGGGGACGGTTTTAGCTTAGATTGAGCCAGTACTTACATTTGGTACCTGAAGAAAAGTTATTAACTAATCGTCTATCATTCGGTAATACCCGTGGACGTACCCCCTGAATGAACACACCTCAGTAAAAAAAAAAAAAAAAAAAAAATTAACCCACTCAATCAAATTAAGGTAATTTGAGTTATATTTTAGATACTTTCAGACAGTTTGATCCAGATCGGTAAAGATATCTTAATTGCGATTGCTATAAACCGTTTGATATTAATGGGGGCACATATGCCGCAGGGCATAACATCCTCATTGTTGCAATAAAAATGGTGTAATGTTGAAAGATAACATTTTGAATTATGCAATTGTGAACAAAGTCGTTTGAAATTAATTGAATAAATCCTATATATTTAACCCTTGAGAGTTTGGTGTACCGTTTCTTCATATTAACATGGCTATCATTAGACGATTTTATGCAAAATAGGGAGAACCTTTAGGAATCAAAGAGTCAAACCCAGCTCAAGTATGCCTCTGACTATCAAAAATCAGTCCTCAGCTGAAGACTTATTTTTTTCAAGATTAAGAAGAGGTATTTAGTTTATTCCCTACGTTTTCATCAAGCTTAAAATTACACCCCCTAGACCCCCTTTCAAGATAAATTTGTACATTTTTCAGTAGAAAAATGTCCAGGCCGGAGGCCGGTTGCTCTTAAATTACAGGCTCGCTATCGCTCGCCAGGAAAAAATCGACACCTTAATGGCACGAAAGGTCTTAAAATTGACAGAAATGGGGCAAAGTGTCTTAAAATGTCCAAACTACTAGGGCGAACGTCTTAAAATCTCAAATGCAATGGGGCTAAACATGAGGGAGAAAGGGGTCCAGAAAAAAAATCCAAGTGGAAATCTCCCCTTAATTGAGTAAATACGAGCTCAATAAACCCTCTGAATACCATAGGTCCTTAAAAGTCATAACATCGTCTAACTTTAGCCTGAATAAAAGGTAAAAAAGGCGTCATCGTGCTGAAGGGGTTAAGAGAAAGAAAGTGGAGAAGAGCGAATGACAGTAAACCAGCCAACCCAAACAAGATGAAGGAGAGAGAGAGAGAGAGTACAAAGGAGTACAAAGGAAATCAAGCAACAACAGGTCCAGTGACCCTTCTAGGTTGCTCGTCCTCCAAAACACTGAGGATCAAGTGTCCAAACAGTGGTTCAGAGTGGGTAAGGGAACATTGGAAAGGGAACCACTGCCCTGCCACTAACGTGGCAGGACTAGGAAGCTAGTAGGGGACATATGGGTTAGTAACTGAGGGGAGGATAAAGTTATTCATTTACAAACGCAGTCAGTCGCGGGTTTGATGCGAGATATTTGTCTAGGCGGAATTTAAATGAATCAACGGTGCTGCAGTCTATAACGTCTCGGGGAAGCCCATTCCACAAGTTGACAACTCGATTGAAGAAGAAATTCTTAGATTCGTGCGAGTTAAAAGATTTACCAATAATTTTGCAAAAGAGAGAGAGAGAGAGAGAGAGAGAGAGAGAGAGAGAGAGAGAGAGAGAGAGAGAGAGAGAGAGAGAGAGAGAGAGAGAGAAAGAGAGAGAGAGAGAGAGAGAGAGAGAGATAGAGAGAGAGAGAGAGAGAGAGAGAGAGAGAGAGAGAGAGAGAGAGAGAGAGAGAGAGAGAGACGAATGACGGTATGCCAGCCAACCAAAACAGGAGAGTTAGAGGGGATAAAAAACGGAAGGAGGGTATGGGAGGTGAGGGGGGAGGTGATATTTTAGTCCTGGGCCCCCGGTAACAGAAAATATAGACCCCCACCCCCTCCCCCACCACCACCCTCAGTAACAGAGAATACATCCCCCACCCCCTCCCCCCTAAACCCCTCTCCCTCAACCCCACCCCCACCCCCACTCCCTCAGTGACATAAAATACAGCCCCCCCCCTCACCCTCCCAGAACCCCTCCTTCCAACCCCCCTCCCACCACACACCCCTCAGGGACAGAGAATACAGCCCCCCCCCCCTTCATCAACCCCTCCTTCCACCCCTCTCCCCAACCCCCTTCATTAACAGATATACAAGCCCCATCAGCCCCCCCAGACAGCCCCCCCCAGCGCAGGCCCAGCCCCCCATCCCCCCCCAGCCCCCCCTCCCTGATCCCCCTTCTTCCACCCCCTCTCCCCCACCACCCCTTAGTAACAGAGAATACAGCACCTCACCCTCCCTGAACCCCTCCTTCCACCCCCTCAGTAACAGAGAATACAGCCCCCCCTCACCCCTCTTTCCACCCCACCCCCACCACCCTTCAGTAACAGAGGAAGACAGCCCCCCCCCCTCACTCTCCCTGAACCCCTCCTTTCCCCCACTCCCCTTTCACCACCCTCAGTAACAGAGAATACAGCCCCCTCCCCCCCCCCCCCCCCTCTTCCCACTGATAATTTCCAAAACGAATAGGCCTACATATTTTTAATGATGACCTTAATTATATTGACAAATATCTTCCGGGTACTGAAAGGGTTACCCTGACCCCCTGTGTCTCGCGATTTCCTTTCTGCCTCCACCCCGACTGACATGACATGCATGGAAAGGTGAGACAAGCAATCAATTTTAACCACCTCAATGTTTGAACACAAGGAATGGGATATTTACTTCACCTCTTGCAGATATCCTAAGCCTCCCTGAACTTGGCATGTTATAGGTAAGTAGGTACAGTCGGCCTAATAAGTGATGTCTCAGCACCAAGTATATTTTGATTAATAATTGGTCTCGGCATTGTCTAACATTATGTCTTCATTTCGAGTGAGATATACAAACATGTTCCTACACTTGCCCACCCTATACAACATCTGACAGACAGCACAGAGAGAGCCAAGCGTAATGACAGCTGAGACATAACTTATTAGCGCCACCGTACTGTAGGTAGGGGGTGGATAGACATGAGAAGGAATGTTTTCAGAGAGTATAATGAACATAAATGTAGAGAAGAAGGAAGTAGAAGAGTGAAAGGTGACAATATTGTACACACGAATTTTATATGCACCGTGACCGGAAAGGGCTGTTACCATATATATTATCATCGATAGGAGTGAAGCCGATTACGAATGTGACCTTTTAAGAGTGTGGTCGATCAGGAGTGTGAGCCGTTTAAGAGTAAGGCCGTTTAGGAGTAAGGCCTTTTAGGAGTGTGGCCGTTTAAGAGTAAGGCCGTTTAGGAGTAAGGCCTTTTAGGAGTGTGGCCGTTTAAGAGTGAGGCCGTTTAGAAGTGTGGCCATTTAGGAGTGCGACCATTCTGACCAGCTTCCTTCCGTACCTGACCCCCTGCCTCGTGATTTCCTCCAGCTTCCCTACCTCCCTACATGCCTCACACACGCCTCCCCCTGCCAATTACAACACTCTATATGGCTTGCAAAGGACGTTATTTCCGCTGCGTCAATATAGTTTTAAGGGAGGTCACCGGCATTTTTTATCTTTCTCTCCTTTTCGCTTTCCCTGGCTTGTATCCATTCGGCCCCATGCAGCCAACTGTTTTAAGACGTTTATCCTCATCCAGGTGTTGATTTCTTCCTGGCGAGCGATAGCGAGCCAGCATTGTATGGAGAAATCCGGCTTCGCCGGAGACATTTTTCTATCGAAAAATGTACAAATTTAGCTTGCTGTCAAAACAAAAATATATATATGCTGGCTCGCTACCGCTCGCCAGGAAAATATAGACACCTAGATGGGGGTAAACGTTTTAAAACAGTAGGCCGAATAGATAAAAGCCAAAGAGAGAGGGAGAGAAAGAGAAAAGAAGCAAGGTGGGCTCCCTTAAACAGTTTATTGGCCGACGCCCCCCTCCCCCC
Source organism: Paralithodes platypus (assembly GCA_032716605.1). NCBI lineage: Eukaryota > Metazoa > Arthropoda > Malacostraca > Decapoda > Lithodidae > Paralithodes > Paralithodes platypus. The sequence goes on from CM064530.1 coordinate 14,982,385, forward strand.
CACACGGCAGATTTTTTACCCCTTCTGTACCGGCAACGTCTTTGATATTTTTCTAGTTATATTTAGAGGATTTTGTGCAACCTAAGAAGTGTCTGTGGTAGTGATCAGGGTTAAGGGAGATAGTTCGAAGCCTGTTAATTGCTAGAAGCCCTTTTCAAGCTGAATGTAATCGTGTAATAGTTGTCAGAATATAAAGAAAAGCATGTCACTGGTTACAGTACATTCATAAATACATAAAATCATATTAAACATACTTCCTATTAATTACATGCCTACATTATTATTGCATTTTTGTTGTTATCGATTTTTACGCCTCTAACTTCCTTATAACCTGAAACTCGCAAGTGGTCAATTAGATTATGGGATGGTAGACAGATATATCAAAGACTTTATCACAAGGAAGGAATTCAAACAGATATATCAAAGACTTTATCACAAGGAAGGAATTCAAACAGATATATCAAAGACTTTATCACAAGGAAGGAATTCAAACAGATATGTCAAAGACTTTATCACAAGGAAGGAATTCAAACAGATATGTCAAAGACTTTATCACAAGGAAGGAATTCAAACATATGTCAAAGACTTTATCACAAGGAAGGAATTCAAAGACTTTATCACAAGGAAGGAATTCAAACAGATATGTCAAAGACTTTATCACAAGGAAGGAATTCAAACAGATATGTTAAGACTTTATCACAAGGAAGGAATTCAAACAGATATGTCAAAGACTTTATCACAAGGAAGGAATTCAAACATCTACGCACAAATAAATTCCTCCCCTCTTATATTTTTTGGTATTTGTTTATTTTGTTTAAGATTGAGTACGATTATCAAACGGGATCGTAGTAAAAAGTATAGATGTTAAAACATTTCGACGACCTGTTCTCATCATCAGTGTTCTAAAATAGCAAGTAGCTGAATTTAATGAATTAATTAAAATTACAATTAATCGATTAATATGATCATATCTTATAGCTTATTACAAGCAGAATAGCAATTTTGCATATGTGCCATGCTATAGAATTGTTATTCTAAGCTTTAAAAACTTTAAGGTTGTTGAAAATTACAGTTAAAACATTAAACAGTTTATTCAGGCTTTATGTTAAGTTTTGTTAACGTATTATGTACATTTTAGGTCTTTGTCAATGCTAAAGCAAACATTTGAAACGTCGGAAAAAAATATTAAGAAACTTTGTTTCTTGTTATTACGTATCTAAGCAAATAGATGTAATTAATGTTTAGAAAGTTATTCCAAGCTAAGCATATCAAACGAGGTAAGGAATGAACCAAGATGAACATAGTGGAGGGAAGGTGGGTGGCGACGATGTTGGGGTGTTTTAAGGGGAGGTTTTTAGTTTGGTCTCTAGATATCCTTCAAGCTTAAGAGTGCACATCACCCTGAGCCCCTTTCAAGATAAATTTGTACATTTTTCGGTAGAGAAATGTCCCGGCTGAAAGCCGGTTCCTCTTAAACAACAGGCTCGCTATCGCTCGCCAGGATAAAATCGACACCTAAATGGCACGAAAGGTCTTAAAATTGACAGAAGTGGGTCGAAAGTTCTTAAAATCGTCAAAATAATGTGGCGAACGTCTTAAAATTAGAAAAGCAATGGGGCTAAACATGAGAGAGAAAGGAGTCAAGAAAAAAATCCCAAGTGGAAATCTCCCCTTAAGGTTTAGCGATTTAAACACGTGTTGAGGCATTAGTTTGGCGATATAAAACCATTTCGCCCCATTCAGGTATAGATTATAATTATGCGAGCGATAGCGAGCCTGCAAATTATGGGAAATCGGCCTGGGGAATACACCTTCAAGGGGGTTTGGAGTTGTCTTTTGAGAATGAAGGGAGTATGGGAGGGGGGGGGGGGGTATTTAATTATAGAGGAACACTAAACATATATTGCTCGGAAATAGCAAAATCAATGCTCCCCCCCCCCCCCCCCACCACCACCAACGTCGGCTGGGCTCGCGTTAAGGGGAGGTTTCTAGTTTGTTTCCTACTTCTCCAGCAATCTTAAAATTTCACCCCCTTGAGCCTGTAATTTAAGAGTAATCGGCCTTCGGCCGGGACATTTTTCTACCGAAAAATGTACAAATTTATCTTGAAAGGGGGTTTCAAGATAAATTTGTACATTTTTCGGTAGAAAAATGTCCCGGCCGAAGGCCGATTACTCTTAAATTACAGGCTCGCTATCGCTCGCCAGGATAAAATCGACACCTAAATGGCACGAAAGGTCTTAAAATTGACAGAATGGGGCGGAAATTCTTAAAAATCACCAAACTAATGGGGCAAACGTCTTAAAATCTCAAAAGCAATGGGGCTAAACATGAGGGAGAAAAGGGTCAAGAAAAAAGTCCCTCAAGTGGATATCTCCCCTTAAGAGGCTGCAGGGGGTCTGGTTATATACGGCTTGACTAACGGATATGCCCCAGGCTGACAAAAACTCCGGAAAGATAAAGAGCCAAGGATTAGCGGAGATTCCTTTATATGCCGTGACATTCTTAGAAGTCCATTTTTCTTTCTGGTGCATTAATTCACCTCTCCCATTACATAACATCACCCTTTTCTATTAGTGTCACCTCTCCCATTACATAACATCACCCTTTTCTATTAGTGTCACCTCTCCCATTACATAACATCACCCTTTTCTATTAGTGTCATCTCTCCCATTACAAAACATCACCCTTTTCTATTAGTGTCATCTCTCCCATTACATAACATCACCCTTTTCTATTAGTGTCATCTCTCCCATTACAAAACATCACCCTTTTTTATTAGGGTCACCTCTCCCATTACATAACATCACCCTTTTCTATTAGTGTCATCTCTCCCATTATATAACATCACCCTTTTCTATTAGTGTCATCTCTCCCATTATATAACATCACCCTTTTCTATTAGTGTCACCTCTCCCATTACATAACATCACCCTTTTCTATTAGTGTCATCTCTCCCATTATATAACATCATAACATTCACCATTTTCTATTAGTCTCTATTAGTGTCATCTCTCCCTTATTAACTCACACCCTTTTCTATTAGTGTCACCTCTCCCATTATATAACATCACCCTTTTCTATTAGTGTCATCTCTCCCATTATATAACATCACCCTTTTCTATTAGTGTCATCTCTCCCATTACATAACATCACCCTTTTCTATTAGTGTCATCTCTCCCATTACATAACATCACCCTTTTCTATTAGTCATCTCTCCCATTACATAAAATCATCCTTTGCTATGCGTGTCACCTCTCCCAATACATAACATCACCCATTTCTATTTGTGTACACGCAGGCACACACATACACATATACATACATATTCCGAGAACGGTTCGCTGTACAGCTTTTTCAGAGCTACGCAGACGAGGGAGTTGGTTCGCGAGACAGACGAAAGAAAGGATAAAAGAAATATGCATATATAAACATCACAGACATAAAATAGGAATGGTACAGGGTTAGCGAGACTGAGGAAAGAAACGTTAAGGGGGCCCACCTCGTATATTTTTCTATCTCTCCCTCTCTCTCTCTCTGCGTTGTATTTATTCGGCCCCATTCAGCCTACTGTTTTAAGACGTTTATCCCCATCCAGGTGTCGATGTTTTCCCAGCGAGCGGTAGCAAGCCAGCATATGGTTTATAATGTTTTTTGTCAGCAGGCTAAATTTGTACATTTTTCGATAGAAAAAATTCTCCGGCGAAGCCGGATATCTCTATATAATGCTGGCTCGCTATCACTCGCCAGGAATAAATGGACACCTGGATGGGGATAAATGTCTTAAAGCAGTAGGCTGAATGGGGCCGAATGGATACAAGCCAGAGAAAGTTATATAAAGGTGAGACAAAAACAGGTGACCCCCCTTAAACATGAATACCGCCCGCAGTAGCAGGGTTGACGGGGTAATGAAAATATTGTGATCATAATAAAAAAAGGTATAAAATTAACAGTAGTATTTTTACGCGGCAGTAGGAGTGCCAAGCGGGAGAGAGAGAGAGAGAGAGAGAGAGAGAGAGAGAGAGAGAGAGAGAGAGAGAGAGAGAGAGAGAGAGAGAGAGAGAGAGAGAGAGAGAGAGAGAGAGAGAGAGAGAGAGGAGAGAGAGAGAGAGAGAGAGAGAGAGAGAGAGAGAGAGAGAGAGAGAGAGAGAGAGAGAGAGAGAGAGAAGAGAGAGAGAGAGAGAGAGAGAGAGAGAGAGAGAGAGAGAGAGAGAGAGAGAGAGAGAGAGAGAGAGAGAGAGAGAGAGAGAGAGACTGATAGTTGCGACACTAACAGGAAGACGGGCAGACCAGTAAGAAAATATAACTGTTGATTGAAGCGGTAACAACAGGCGTTTTAACAGATGCAACATTAGGTTTGAAACATGTGATAAATGGTTTGAAATGAGAAAGAAACGGGTAGTTATTTAGGCTCCCTAAGACTTGGGTTTATCTTAACGAGGCCATCCAAGATCTACAGATAGAGACGGCAAGGATATTAATTAACATTAACCCATTAAGTACGGGTGACATCCTGTTCAGTATATTCTACCAACTATTACACGATTGTATTCAGCTTAGGAAGGATGTTACCCAATTAAAAGCTACAGACTATCTCAATCCTTTTAGCTTCCATATATCCTTCCGAAGCAACATAAAATCGTCTAAATATAGCTGAAACCAGACAATATAGACGTCGTCGGTACAGAAGGGGTTAAGGAGGTATGGTTAATTTTTTAGCCGAGATTTTTATATATTTATTACATTTTTAGTTTCCTCCCTAGACCTCCATCAAACAAACAAAAAGCACCCCCTAGACCCCCCTTCAAGATAAATGTGCACATTTTTCGAAAGAAAAATGTCTCGGTCAAAGGCCGATTTCTATTAAAATTACAGGCTCGCTATTGCTCGCCAGAAGAGAAATTGACACCTAAATGGCACGAAAGGTCTTATAAAAATTGACAACGAAATGGGGCGAAAGGTGTTACAATCGCCAAAGTAATGGGACGAACGTCTTATAATCTCAAAACAAATAGGGCTAAACACGAGGGAGAAAGGTGCCCAGAAACACGACCCATCTCCCCTTAATGGGCCCTATAACAGCATTGACAATGGTCCCAACGGCCCCTATCTAGCAATCAATCAATAGAGGTGAGTCATAATGGGAAAAAAAAATATAGGCCTATAAAAAAAAAATCAAAATCAAAATCATAAAAATATAACTAAATGAAAGGCAAAACAAAATCAACCAAAGAGCCTGACATTTGGCTTCTGTGAGCGAGCCTATTGGGAATAGAACATAAACATAAGGAATGATTTTTTTTGTTTTTTTATATATTCCAACTACTCCCTCTCGGGCATAGACTGAGAGCCTGTACATTCCACCGCTCAACACGGTGAAGCCCGTGAGGTCTTGTTCCAGTCTGGGGAGTGAGACATGTGAAGCATCCATCATGGCTCGAAGCAGCTCCATCTCTGAAGCGGCTGGTTGCTTCGCTTAAGTGCTTCACCGTCTCACCCTCCAGACTCAGACCCTCACTCTCACAACGCCACCTATTGAGCAGTGAACTCACTAGGCATTGTCCCCCTGTAACATATTTTGAATATGGGAATATTCATACAGTGTTATTTAATCAGGGAACAATGAGGGTATTTTTTTGGCATTTCGGTGGGCTTTGTGGTAATGCACTGATACTAGGTACAGCACAAATTCAATCCCAATAATATCTTCCCATTGACATATCGGGATTTGAACCCGGGTCCATTGGATTACCAATCCAGTGGCATGACCACTCCACCACACCTCCCCTCAGGGGAGATGGCCCGTTTTTCTAGTCCCCTGTCTTCCTCATGCTTATCCACATTAGTTTTGAGACTTTAAGACGTATACCCCATTAGTTTGTCGATTTTAAGACTTTTTGCCCCATTTTTTTTTTTTTTTATTAAATAGACCTTTCTTGCCCTTTAGGTGTCGATTTGTTGTACTGACGAACAATATCGAGCCTGTAATTGTGGAGGAACCGGCCTTCGGCCATGACATTTTTCTAACGAAAAATGTAAACATTAATCTTGAAGGGGGATCTAATGGATTTTGTTTTAAGTTTGATGGAGGTCCAGGGAGAAAACTAGAAACATAATTCGTTAATTAAAAAAATCGACCAAAAAGTGAACCATCTTAAGAAATAGAAAACGTGGCAATTAAATTAGCAGGAATGGAAACGAAAAGAAAATATTAAAACTAGTGTAATTTCTTCAAAGGTGAGTAGCTTTTGGATTCCTATACTGGCTGGCTACACCCTGTTCCAAGTAGGCAAGCTAGAAATCGTGAATCCTAACCTCTGTATTGCAAAAAGGGCTAGAACAAATGGGTTGTAAATTTCCACACCTATTCCCTGGCAGACTCTTCCCATATAGTAGAAACATTGGCTCGATTACTCTAGTCGTTTGTGAGTTATGGAGGATAATGTTAAAGAGTTTTGGTCTAGAGAACCAGAACAAGCGATCACAAATGACATCAAACATACAGGCGACCAAACAAACTATGCGTAACCAAACACACATGCGCAGACACGCAAAAATGAAAATATAGTGCATCGTGTTCCTTGTCCAGAGATAAAATATGCTAAGATGAGCGACTTTTTTTATAGCTACGAACACTATATATATATATATATATATATATATATATATATATATATATATATATTACACACACAAGTGGGGGAGGGAAGGAAGAAGAGAGAGAGGAAATTCCTCTCATAATTGGGTATGTGGGGAGAAAAATGCCAATGGTGGAGAGAGAGAGAGAGAGAGAGAGAGAGAGAGAGAGAGAGAGAGAGAGAGAGAGAGAGAGAGAGAGAGAGAGAGAGAGAGAGAGAGAGAGAGAGAGAGAGAATGAGGTGGGGACAGAAGGGGGGTCATTAGGGGATAGAGGGGGAGTGATTACGAGAAAAAAAACACAGGCATAGTACCAAAATCTTAAATATGAAACTACACGAAAGGCAAACAAAATCAACACAAACTATACACGTTACAATATAATAAAGATAATTATATATAATATATATATATATATATATATATATATATATATATATATATATATATATATATAGACAGATAGGAAATATTATATAATTTCCATGTAACTGAAGCATTGGAGGGCAAGCAGCCTTGAGGGTCGCTGGACCTGTTGTTGCTTGATTTCCTTTGTACTCATTATAGTTAGGCCAGAATTATTGACCACCAATCTCTACAACTAGAAAGACTGGATTAATCGAGCAAATATTTATACCATTTGGGATGAGTCAGCCAGGGAATAGATGTTGACATTTACAGTCCATTTACTCTAGCCCTTTATGAGTTACAAAAGATTTCTGGCCTAGTTATAATGACTACTGTCTATGTTATTTCCTTTTGTATCTATTTAAGGGGAGGTTTTTAGTGTGTTTCCTAGACTTCCATCAAGCTTGAAATTACACCCCCATGACCCCCTTTCAAGATACATTTTTACATTTTTCGGTAGAAAAATGTCCCGGCCGAAGGGGCCGGTTCCTCTTAAATTACAGGCTCGCTATCGCTCGCCAGGAAAAAAATCGACACCTAAATGGGACGAAATGTCTTAAAAGTGACATAAATGGGGTGAAAGTTCTTAAAATCGCCAAACTAACGGGGTGAACGTCTTAAAAATCTCAAAAGCATTGGAGCTAAACATGAGGGAGAAAGGGATAAAGAAAAAAATCCCTCGAGTGGAAATCTCCCCTTAATTAATTTCTTCCTTCTGTTTTCACTGTCTCTTATCTCTTCATTTCTAATAATGGTTCTGTTTTTTGTTCTCTACATTTCTCTAGTTGTTCTTTATTTGGCAATTCATTATTATTTCTTGTCTTTTTTCTCCGACGTTTACTGTGACTTATTAAGTGGCTTTCATGTTTTGAGTTATATTCCGTTTGTTTCAATTCTTGCTTGATTGTTTATGTCTTGTGTTATTCCGTGGGTTTCATTTGTTGCTTTAGTTATGTATTTCTTGTGTCATTCAGTTTGTTTTAATGTCTTGTTTTTATTTATTTTATTCCGTTTGTTTCCATGCTTTGTTTACTGTGTTTGCTTCTGTTTTCCGTTTGTTTCATTTCTTGCTTTATGTCTTGTTCATCTTGTGTTGACCCGTTTGATTCCATTCTTGCTTTATTTATAGTTTCAAAATGTGTTAGGTATAGTTACTGTGATGATTAGTTTGTACACTAGAGGACATAATTGTGGCCTTAAGGGGAGATTTCCACTTGAGGGACTTTTTTCTTGACCCCTATCTCCCTCATGTCTAGCCCCATTGCTTTTGAGACTTTAAGAAGTTTTCCCCATTAGTTTGGTGATTTTAAGAATGTCCGCCCCATTCTGTTAATTTTAAGACCTTTCGTGCCATTTAGGTGTCGATTTTATCCTGGCAAGCGATAGCGAACTTGTAATTTAAGAGTAACCGGCCTTCGGCCGGGAATTTTTCTATCGAAAAATGTACAAATTTATCTTGAAAGGGGGTCAAGAGGATAAAATTTTAAGATTACTGGAGGAGTAGGAAACATACTAAAAACCTCCCCTTAAGAAGTTTTGGAAGCTATCCTGAACTGAATCGAATCTTCTTATTGATTGTTTAACTCCTACTTAACCCATTCCGCACCGGGGACGTCGTTTCAACTACTCTGGCTACTATTAGACGATTTTATTCAATTTAAAAAGGGCCTCCCAACATTTAGCAGGCTTTGCACCATTTCTACTACCACAGATTAAGGAGAGATGGGTCGTGTTTCTGGATCCCTTTCTCCCTCATGCTTAGCCCCATTTGTTTGCAGATTATATGACATTTGGCCCATTAGTTTGTCGATTCTTAGACCTTTCACCCCATTTCGTTGTCAATTTTAAGACCTTTCGTGCCATTTAGGTTTCGATAATTTTTCCTGGAGAGACAGCGAGCCTGTAATTTTAAGAGGAACCGACCTTCGGCCGGGACATTATTCTACCGAAAAATTTACAAATTTATCTTGAAGGGGGGTCTAGGGTTTTTTTTTAAGCTTGAAGGTCTAGCGAGGAAACTAAGGAATACAGAAATATATGAATTAAAAGACCAAAAAACCGGCCCATCTCCCCTTAAACTGCACAAAATCGTCTAAATATAGCTAGAATTATATTAAAAAGACGTCGCTGGTACAGAAGGGGTTATATTTCATAGGTTCGTTTTGCTGTTCGAGGGTTCATATTGGGCCAGTATTTAGGTTTTATCGAGTGTACAGTCGGCCAAATAAGTGATGTCTCGGTACCAAGTATACTTTGACCCATAATTGGTATCAGCAATATATCAACGTGAGTTCTTCCTATCGAGTGTGATATTCAAACATGTTCCTACACTTACACACCCTATTCAACATCTGACAGACATTAATGCAGCACACAGCGAGCCAAACGTAATGGCATCTGAGACATACCGGTAACTTATTAGCGCTACTGTTCTGTATTATGTATCTTGTGTTTCATTATTTTGTCCTCCATGACTTACGGTACGTACTTAATTTCTTGTTGCTTCATTTCGTGTGCAGTTGCTTCATATATTGTTCTTTGATTGTCTTAGTGCCAATTGTATTGCTTCTTCTATTGTACTGTCTTGTCCTCGTGTAAGGGTATTCAACTTTTACCTTTCATTTCTATTTCTTCCAAAGCAATGCATTTTTGTCTTTCTGTATGCGATTTCCCTGGGATTAATGTTGTCCTTGCTTTTCGTCCCTTGCTTGGTTTAGCTTGATTGCCTGCCCTTGTTTGCTTCCCATGATATACTTCCTTGTTTGCTTGTGCTTGATATATTCCATGTTCGATTGACCTGTTTGTTTGTTTGTTGGTTTGTTTTTCCTTTATTAATTGTCCAGGATACATCTGCTTCTAGACTTTCCTTTCTTGCATTGCCTTTTGGTGTTTTAATCCTCTTTAGTTAAATATCTTGCTTGCTTGCTTGTCGGCCTTGTTTATTTTCTCTCTTCACCTCTCAATATTCTTAAGGGAGCCCACCTCGCGTTTTTTCTCTATCTCTCCCGCTCTCTTTGGTTTGTATCCATTCGGCCCCATTCAGCCTAGTTTTAAGACGTTCACCCCCATCTAGGTGTCAATATTTTCCTGGCGAGCGGTAGCGAGCCAGCATATGTATATTTCTGTTTTGACAGCAAGCTAAATTTGCACATTTTTCGGTAGAAAAATTTCTCCGGCGAAGCCGGATTTCTCCATACAATACTGGCTCGCTATCGCTCACCAGGAAGAAATCGACACCTAAATGGGGATAAACGTCTTAAAACAGTAGGCTGAATGGGGCCGAAAGGATGCAAGCCAAAGAGAGAAGGAGGGAAAGAGAAAACAAGTGAGGTGGGCCCCCTTAATCTTCTTCCGTTATCTTTCTTGCTCTCTTGACTCTTGTATATTCTCTCTCTTCACCTCTTAATATTCTTAAGGGGAGACTGACCGTTCGTTTGGTCAATTAATTCATTTATTCATATATTTTTTTAGTTTCCTCCCTAGACCTCCATCAAGCTTAGAAAAACACCCCCTATACCTCCCTTCAAGATAAATTTGTAAATTTTTCGGTAAAGAAATGTCCCGGCCGAAGGCCGAATCCTCTTAAAATTGCAGGCTCGCTATCGCTCGCCAGAAAAAAATAAACACCTAAATGGCAAGAAAGGTCTTAAAATTGACAACGAAATGGGGCGAAAGGTGTTAAAATCGCCAAACTAATAGGCCGAACGTCTTATAATCTCAAAACTAGTGGGGCTAAACATGAGGGAGAAGGGGGTCCAGAAAAACGGTCTGCCTCCCCTTAAGCAAGTAATCGGGCGTTATCTGGACCAATCAGGGGCAAAGCCAGGCATCACTCAAGCCCGCTGATTGGAGGAGGTGAGCCCATTACCCTATACGTCATCAGGAAGGAGAGAGAGAGAGAGAGAGAGAGAGAGAGAGAGAGAGAGAGAGAGAGAGAGAGAGAGAGAGAGAGAGAGAGAGGAGAGAAAGGAAAGAGAGAGAGAGAGAGAGAGAGAGAGAGAGAGAGAGAGAGAGAGAGAGAGAGAGAGAGAGAGAGAGAGAGAGAGAGAGAGAGAGAGAGAGAGAGAGAGATAAATAAACGAGGAAAAAAAGAGTAAGAGAGAATGAAAAAGAGAGAGAGAGAGAGAGTGAGTTACACAGATACTCAGACCACACAGTCCTTGCGGTCCCTACTAGGTGGTCCGGCCTTAATACTACTAGATAGGGAGAGTATAGAGTAGAAGATTAGGACAGCAAAGTAGAAGGCTCTCTCCCCACCCTCCGCTCCCTCCAGCTAAAATGCCGTACCGGAAAATAGGATGAAGTGTAACCTTATCGATCAGGAAATGCCCATAAGTGTTTTTTTTTATATTATTTTTTTTTGTTTTATAAAGTATAGAAAGAAATTAGTCTGAAAGCGAGTTTACATTTACATACCTACATATTAATGCATATGAGAGAGAGAGAGAGAGAGAGAGAGAGAGAGAGAGAGAGAGAGAGAGAGAGAGAGAGAGAGAGAGAGAGAGAGAGAGAGAGAGAGAGAGAGAGAGAGACCGAGACCGAGACCGAGACCGAGACCGAGACAGAGACAGACAGAAAGAAAGGGAGAGTAAGTGATGCCAAAGGTGAGAGAGTGAGGGAAGGAAATGGGAAGTGTAAGTGTGTAAGTGTGTGTGTGTGTGTGTGTGTGTGTGTGTGTGTACATGTGTTTACGTGTGTGAGTGTCAGTGTGTGCGTATGTGTGTGTGTGTACGTGTGTGCGTTTTAAGTGTGTGTGTGTTTTAAGTGTGTGTATGTGTACGTGTGTTTGTTTGTGTAGCCTGGGGAGAGGGGAGACAGGCGGGTGTTTTGACAGAGGGGAGAGTAAACAGGGGGGGAGGGGGGAGGGAGTATAATAAGAAAGGGGTATTGGACTTAACCCTTTCAATACCGGTGCCGTCCTTTTAACTATATTCTGGCTACTATTACACGAAGGCCAGTTCCTCCTAAATTGCAGGCTCGCTATCGCTCACTAGGAGGGAAAAAACACATAAATGGCACGAAAAGTCTAAAAATTGACAAAAAATTGGGGTGAAAGGTCTTAAAATTGCCAAACTAATGGGGCCAGCGTCTTAAAACTTCAACACTAATGGGGCTAAACATGAGAGAGAAGGGGGTCCAGAAAAAGAAAACTCAAGTGAAAACCTGCCCACAAGAAACAGGTACTCCGGTCCTGTAGTGAGGTCAAAGGACGGAGTGGGTTCGAGTCCAACTTTTACCACCAGAGTTTGTGAGGTTGGATTCACGCATGACATAAAGCCTATACTCGGTTTCTTTGCAACGGACGGTAAATTGCAAACAACCCATCAAGATCTCTCAGTTATTTTGATGATTTTGTAGTGAAATATGGTGTCAATTATATAAACTTGGTCTTATTATGATGCAGAGGCGCAGTGGTTTCATATTCTTCCATTCACTCCTTTAGTACCGAGTTGTCCCTGTCATTATAATCTGGATATTTGTAGACGATTTTATCCAGCTTAGGGAGGACGTGTAACAATCAAACGGCTTCAAGCTATCTCGATTATCCATCTTAACTACCACAATTTCCCCCTAAGCTGCATAAAATCGTCTAAACATACCTGAAATAACACAAAATACACCCTCGGTAATGAAGGAGTTAACCCCATCAGCACCATGACGTCATTTCCATCATATTCTGGTTACCATTAGACGATTTTCTTTAGTTTATGATCTACCTCTAGGGCTCAAAGGGGTAAAATCGACCTCAAATAACCCTCCGAATAGCATAGGTTCTTCTTAAACTGCATAAAATCGTGTATTGTTAGCCAGATTTAAGGTTAAAATGACGTCATGGTGCTGAAGGGGTTAAGTATCGAGATAATAGCTACTAAGGGATTCAATTTATCGTCGGCTGTAAAGAAACCAGGTTATAGTTTGTAGATAAAACAAACAAAAATCAACCACACTAAATCATACCACTGACCTCTACTACCATTATCTTCTGCCCACCACCACCTGCACCGGACTCAGATCCACTTAACCTTCAGTATCTTCATTTAAGGGGGTCACCTGCTTTGTTCTCTCCTGTTCTCTCTTTCTCTGGCTTGCATCCATTCAGCCTACTGTTTTAAGATGTTTATCCCCATTTAGGTGTCGATTTCTTCCTGGCGAGCGTTAGCGAGCCAGCATTGTATGAAGAAATCAGGCTTCGCCGGATACATTTTTCTATCGAATAATGTATAAATTTAGCCTGGTGTCAAAATTATTTATAAAAATATGCTGGCTCGCTACCGCTGGCCAGGAAAAAATCAACACCCGGAAAAAGTGTTTAAAAAGTATGCTGAATGGGGCCAAATGGATACAAGCCAGAGACAGAGGGAGAGAGAGAAAACAAAAACGAGGTGGGCCCCCTTAAGCATCGAACATGGGATAATAACAGCAAACAAAGCCACACTCCTTTCCCTGTCTCTCCTAATTAGTGTAGTGTTATGGTTGTAATACTACATGTTGGAGATATATTTTTTTTAAGCTAGGGAGGAAACTAAAACAAATATATATATATATATATATATATATATATATATATATATATATATATATATATATATATATATATATATATATATATGTATAGATAGACCCATAAATAATCCCTTACCCCTTAAAATGAGGTGTACATGTACTTGTTGACATCCCTCAAAAGCTTATATTTGCACAATGACGTCATCCAAGATCAACAGGAATAGTAAAGATTTTGATGGACATTGATGGGCCCTGGCAAGAATTTACGAGTGTCCGCTAAGGCCCATATCTAGCCATCAATCAAACGAATCGGACAAGAAATAAATAAAAAAGTATATAAAATAAAATAAATAAAACAAATAAACACAAAAATAAAATAATAATAATAATAATAATAATAATAATAATAATAAATTGGGGACACAATGCTCTACTGTAGTCTGGTGCTCCCGGGCTGTAGTGTAGTATACTGTAGGTTCCAACTATATAAGGCCAGTTCATTTTGTGAGGCTGTATATTTTGCTTGTCATTATATACTCACCAATAGATATATTTTTCAAAGAACACCCCGTTCTTAATATTAATCATTCATTACAAACCCCAATGTACTTGAATAAACTAATGAAAGCATATGGTCCTCCCGGGATTCGACCTCGGGACATCACACCCAGAACATAAGCATCTAAACCATTACACCACCAACACAAATAATAGTTGTGCACCAGTGGAATGTGTGAGAAACTGTACACTTGCATTGTTTTTGTAGTAAGTTAGGACAGGTGCTGGCGTTATTGCTGGGGTGACTTTAGTCATGTTTAAGTCAAGAGCTATTTACAGAACTACCTCCGACCCTCCACCGAGCCAAGGGAATAAATAAAAACGCCAACCTATATATTTTTTTTTTGCTATGTTATGAAATCTACCTTTTTTTACAACCACTGAGAGATATTTTAATTCTCATCTTGATATACACATACTGTATTTCATGACAAATACATTTACTACGGCTCGGATTCAAACCCATACAGTTAGATGACGAGTCATGTTAGTATTACAACTGGTTCGACGTAGTCTTAAGCCCCTTTCACACAGTCAAGAACGCAATGCCGCATAACGGCAAACACGCATGCGGGGTATGGTCGGCATACTGGTCTGCAAGATGCGGTCGAAGGTCTTAGATGGTCGGCGGCAGTAGGCTGCATGCGTGGACATGCGTGGGCGGGCCCCAAAAAATTGACCCAGCTCAAAATTTGAGGCCGCATGCAACACATGCGATCGCATGCGCTTGGTGGTCTGCAATATACGGTTCACAGTCGTGAACATGCATATGCGGTCTGAAGTCGATCTGCAACATACGGTAGTGGTCGGGAACATACCGTGCCAGTCTGAGTGTAGCACGACCATCCCGCAAACAACTACGAAACCCCGACCATGCCCGCATATGGTCGATGGCATTCTTTTGTGGTCGGTTGTCGGTCTGAATCGGTCGAGATTGATCAGTATCGGTTGGCTTCCTGAAATGACCGTTAAATTCAATTTTTTCAGCGGTCGGTTCATGGTCGGTGCTATACCTACGATGGTCGGTTGTCGGACAGTTCTCGGTCGGTTGTATACGGTTATTGTCTGCTGCATGCAGAACAAAAATGCAGTCGGGGCCACATTCTCAAGACTGAGGCCGAACACGGATGCGTCGGTATGCGGCATTGCGTTCTTGACGGTGAGAAAAGGGGTTTAGCCTCAGTCTACGCTAATGATCTTGGTCTTAGCTACCCAAACTAACCGGGCCTGGCTGTCTCCTCCTGGCATCCCGAACCTATTTCGCCACCGTCTCGCCATCTTGACTCATCACCTCGGACTACACACACATCCCACCACTTATTGAACTTCTTTTTCACTACAGTACTGTATGTAGGCACTGACATCCATTGCATATTTTGAATATGGGTATGACAGTATATAGCTCATTTATATTTGAAACAACAGGGGTGATTTTATGACGGTTTGGTGGATTTTATAGTCTCGTAAGTACATCACAAATTGTTTCCAAATATCTTCCTTGGACTCATTTGGGAAGAAAAATAGGGAACCTAGGATTTCTAGCTAAGTAGCCATACCACTCCACACATGTAGGTGTTTATTATTCAATTTATATTATATTTTATTTTATTCGATATACATTACCTCTTCTAATCCAAAGCAACCTTCCATAGGTGATTAACATAGTTTAGAATTAGCCAGAATATAGTGAAATAATGCGCCATAGTATATACATAGATATAAGGGCTAATCCTATCTTTATATCAGTATTTATCTACAACCTTAACGTATGTGGATGGCAAACTATTATTTTAAGCCAAACGCAACTGTCCAAAGCATGACAAATTGTTCCTCTGATGATAAACTAAACACCACCATCCAGGACTCGTGCCCATACCTGCAGTACAGCCAGAGTAGTCTCCTTGGTGTCTTCCAGGCAGTGGCTATTGTAATATAGTTTCGTAAAATCCGGTCAAATTAAGTTGTTGTTGTTGTTGTTGTTGTTCCCCAAGCTGCCTGGCCGAACAGCCCCAAGGCCCCGAGCAAGGCCAAGGCCATAACCGAGCGCCCCCACAGAACCCTCCCTGCCGACCACAATAAAGCCTGGGTGACCGAAGCCACTCCATGGCGGGGAGCTGAGGAGGGTGCGGAAACGCCCGGGACACCAAAGACCCACCCAGGGCCCTGTGCCCCTCAGCAATTAGGCCTATGAAGAGAAAGTTGAGGGGCAAAGGAAAAATGTGACATTTTGGCTTCCAATCTTGGTAGATTGGGAGGTCAATCCACGGAAGAGACGCCGTCACTTGAGATCTAGAAAATATATAAGTAAAAGGAACAGTCAGAGTAAGCTATGGGTATGGCAGAGATCACTCAGTTCTCACGCTGATAGACCAGCCCATCACCACATGACTAGAACCCAATCCTCTCAGCATCAGCTAGGAAAGGCCCTAGAAAGCCGCCTTTGGCGGGGGGATAGCTCCTCTATTTCAACCCCTTTCGGGGTTGGGCACCCGCCCGGTCAAGTTAAGTCGAGTCATGTTCTGTCAATCCACCTGAAGCCTATCTTAACACCCCAGCCTCGGGGCCCATCATATGTCGGGCGAGAGAACCATGGCCATCACTGCAGGGCCCGACATATGTCGGAAGGAATGTTGAGCACATTATCAGCTCAGAGAGAGTCCATGCGTTGGGAGGACGATAAGCAGGCTCTAACCGCTCGGCATGGACGTAGTCCCGCCACTGACGTAACCTCTGCACCATCCCACACCCCATGCCTCGCGGGAACAAGGAAAAACTAGGGAATTTACCGTATTTTAGGGTTTTTGCCCTCGTGCTGCACGATCATTGCGAGAGAACCCATGGTCGTACAAGGATGATTCAGGTGTCATTGGAAAGCTCTATTATCGCCCTTTCACGGATATATAATTGTATTACGCTCTGGCTCTTGTTTATGCACGACAAAAAGCATGAAATGAAGCTCGTTTAGGGTAAATAGGCCCGCCAGGCAGGTAGTAGAAGTTACAAACATCCCTGTTTGACAGGGGTTAAGGGGGTATGGTTTATTTTTTAGCCTATTTATATATTTATTTAGTAGTTTCCTCGCTAGGCCTCCATCAATCTTTAAACAACACCCCCTAAATCACCCTTACAGATAAAAGTAAAGCCAAGTCAGTTGAAGCATATAGTGATACCGGTAAGCAGAATATTGAGAAGGAAATACGTAAAGTAAGAAATACGAAAATAAATAAGAAAATTATGCTATCCCATTCTCGATCTAACAGTCAATCATTCTATGTATGTATCTATGTACCGTATCTGTGTGTGCGTATCTATCTCTCTATATGTATGTACTGTATATAAGTATATATTTATTCATATATCAATCTATCATGTTATATTATATATACCGGTATATATATATATATATATATATATATATATATATATATATATATATATATATATATATTAATCTATTTATCTATCCACTGCCACCACCACCACCAACGAAGACCCCTCCTCCCAGATAAATGTCTCGCAGACTTCCGGGTGAAATCTAGAAGAAAAAAAAAAATGGCACAGAGCGTAAAAAAAGGTGGACGAGAAAAGGTTAAAAAAAAACATGAAAGACACACAGGAGAAGGGTTGATATAGAGAGCCTGTAATTCTAGGAGAAACCGGCTTCGGCCGGGACACTTTTGTTATCGAAAACTGTAAAGTTTATGTTAAAGGGGGTCTAGGGGGAGTTTGTTTAAGATTGATGGAAGTCTAGCGTGGTTACTATAAAAGAAATGTATAAATACAAAATAGACCAAAAAATAACCACTACCCCTTTAATCCCTTCAGCTATTTTGTGGACGCTTTTATGGTCCCTCAAATATCAAACAAGGAATTATTTGCATTTATTTTATTTTATTATTATCATGTAAAATGTATATCCAACAATCAAACTATATATTCTGTACCAGTATTCCAAAATTTATATTATAGGTATATAGATATTCGAGTGTAAAGAGAGGGCAATATCACCAGTGTCACCAAGATGGCGGAGGTTGGCTGATCTCTGTTACTACAGTATAAGGTCTCTAGGGGTGGATATTTTTTCCGCTCATCAGTAACCTCCTTCCTTTTACCCCGATTCTTTGAAAATGCGAAAGGAAAGGACTATCTTGTGGAAGGGAAAAAAATCGTTGGGAAGAGGAAGTGAAAGAGACACGGGGAGTTGCAGGATGGGGGGAAAAAATAAGTAGTATTTTAGCCTTCATGCTGTGTTGGTATGTGTAATTCAGTGTGTGTGTGTGTGTGTGTGTGTGTGTGTGTGTGTGTGTGTGTGTGTGTGTGTGTGTGTGTATGTGGATGCTTGCTTCAGTGTGTGTGTAATTCAGTCTGTGTGTGTGAGTTTTAATAGTAGTGTTTGTATGAGTGTGTGTGTGTGGTTTCTTGTGTGTATGTTTCAGTGTGTGTGTAATTCAGTCTGTGAGTGCTTATATGCGTGTGTGTGGTTAATTGTGTGTAGGTGAGTATGTTTTAATGTGTGTACATTTTATTGTGTGTGTGTGTGTGTTCGCATGTGCCTGTGTGGTCACGTGTATGTTTCTGTGTTACAAGTTTTTGTTTATGATTAATAAACATCAAAGTGAATAAGTTACCAAGTAAATTTAAAACAAATACCTGGCAAACAACACACAAATGATACATTCTATTATGCTTGAACGATTTAACCACATTTTTGGAACCTTTCGTAGACCAGAAACATAAAACTGGGGAGAGTAATACAGAGCAAAACCAACACAAGAGTAGGAATAATATATATATGCTAGAATGTAAACAAACGAGAGAGAGAGAGAGAGAGAGAGAGAGAGAGAGAGAGAGAGAGAGAGAGAGAGAGAGAGAGAGAGAGAGAGAGAGAGAGAGAGAGAGAGAGAGAGAGAGATAATGCAAATATGAAAGCATGGATACAAGTAATCAAAGAAAAAATTATAGAAGAGCAAGAAGGAATAGAGAGAATTATAAATCTGGAGAGTGAGAATAAGATAAGAAAAGTAGTAAGATGAAAGAAGGAACAAAGGAAGGAAGAATCAAGAGTAAAAAAAGGAAGGATGAGAATAATAGAGGAAGGGAGAGAATAATAAAGGAGGGAAGGAATAATAAAGACAGGAAGGGAGATAATAATAGAGGAAGGAAGGAAGGAAGAGAATATTAGAAGAATAAAAATATAGGAAGGAATGAGGAACCAGAATAATAAGAAGATAAATAATAAATGGAGATAAGAAGGAAGGAAGAATACAGGAAAGAACAGATAAAAGGAGGAAGTAGAGAAGTAATAAAGGAAGAAACGTAGATAAAGATAAAGGCAAGAAGGAAGGAAGAAAAGAAGGAGGGAAAATTTAGGAAGGTAGGTAGGTAGGTAGATAGAAGGGAAGGAAGGTAGATAGATAGACAGATAAATAGAAGAAGGAAGAGAAACATACAAAAAAGCAGGGAGGAAGGAAGACCAGAACAAGAATGATAGAAGGAAAACAGGAGGCAAGGATGATACTAGTATGAACTATGAATGTAGCCATGAAGGAAGAATTATACAAGAAGGAAGGAAGAAAGGAAAGAAGGGAGGGAGGAAGGAAGGAAGGACGGAATAATAAAGAAAAGAAGTAAGTATGATAAAGGGAGGAAGGGTAATAGAAGAATGGCAAGAAATAAGGATATAAAAGACGGAAGAATGAACTCATGAAGTAAGGATGACAGAAGAAGGTAGGCAGACAGGAAGGAAGAATGATAAAAGGGAGGAAAGAAAGAAGAAGAAATGCAGATAGAAAGAAAAAGAATAGAGAAAGGAAGGAAAGAAGAAGGAAGGAAGGAAGGAAGAAGGAAGGAAGGAAGGCAGAAAGGAAGGAAAGAAGGAGGAAGGCAGCAAGGAAGGAAAAAAAGAATAGAGAAGGAAGCGAGGAAGGCCGGAAGTAAAGAAGGAAGGGCCGGGATATATTGAAGTAAGAAGTAGAAAAAAACAAGTAAAAGACTAGCTAACATTGGCTACCTTCCCTCTCTATTTTTTCACCTGTGGAATGTTAATGATGGGGAGCAAAAAAGTGTCTTGGAGGTGTCTGCCTATATACGTACACAGATGCACACATATACTGT
>CM064530.1:15005104-15033783 GCA_032716605.1 Paralithodes platypus
AAATACACAGACTTAACCTAGATCTTATCCTAATGGATCAACAGACTGATCCTGGCAGCTAACGAGAGCGCCTACATACTCCCAAGGGAGTAGGACGTGGGCAAGAGACTTTGTGGGTCCCCCGAAACGATCCGCCCAGGTCTTGCCTTCACGGCCAGGGAAAGTTTTTGAGAGAACTTCCCCTGCCGGCGCGTGGGATCGAACTCCCGACACCAGAGCTAGCGTTCCCAATACAGAGTACTAAGCGCGCTCGGCCACCGTGACCGTGTGTGTGTGTGTGTGTGTGTGTGTGTGTGTGTGAGTGAGTGAGTGAGTGAGTGAGTGTGTGTATGTATGTGTGTGAAAATACAGGGAGATAATGTCCGTCTCTCCCAATCTCGCCTCTCACTCTCAAGCCAACATTTTTTCCCCGCTACCTCTCAATTTTTTGTATCAGCCCGAGTTTTTTCACACACCCCTCTCCGTTATCTACAAAGAAAGGAAGAGTAGGGAGATAAAAGAGAGGCTGAAAAAGTGTGAGCTCAGAAGAGAAGCAAAAAAAAAAACAAAGCCAATAATATGAGTAACCCCTTCTGTATCGGTGATGGACTTTTCATTATATTCTGGCAACTATTAGACGATTTAGTTCAGCTTAGGAAGGATATATATACCCATTAAAAGGCTACAGACTATCTTAATTAATCCTTTAAGCTACCATATAACCTTCGCAAACTTCATAAAATCGTCCAAATATAGCTGAAATCAAATAACAAAAAAGACATCGCCGGGACAGAAGGGGTTAAGACAATGTGTAATCGAAGCCATATATAAAGGGACGAATTAAGATGGAGAGTACTGCAGAAACAATAGAAAAGCTAACGAACAAACGAAACCCCAACAATAGGCTAACAAGGAAAGACATTACAAAAATAATAAGAGAACAATTACGAATGACAATAGATAATTATATTGCACACTTTATACGAAGTAATAATTATCATTAGGAACTGATAGATGTCTAGGGAACAAACTAAAACAAATGCATATAGGCCTACCTGTAATAATAATACAAAAAATAAATACAATAACGTCTTCTTAAGGAGAAACGACAACAAATAATGTGAGCTCTGTTTTTCTATGCCCTCTAGGTAATATATGTTAAATATATATAACAAAATAAGAAGCTTCAACATTGACCAAATTAAGTTATATGCATAACGTTATAAATAAAGTGCTTCTCCTCATACGGTGTTTGTATTAATTCTGTCTATTTTTTAAAGATTATTTTTATATTGAAGAATGATGTGTCTATGTACACATTGTCGGGGTTCTATTTACAACCGAAGTGTGTGCGCGTGTGCGTGTGCGCGCGCGCGCGCAGACAGTAAAGATGCAATCTGGTAAAAGAAACATACCAAGATCTGACCCTGACACTTACTCCTCCTCTATGATAAACACATACACATTCGCTCACACACATACAATACGTTTATAAAAGAGAGCGAGCAAACATACAGCACATGCAATACAGAAGCATGCATATGAATGCATATTTACACGTGCATGCATTTGTTCACACAAATCACGCCCATACCAATTATTTGACAACGTTTATGAAAGCAAAGCGTTGACCACTTCAATAGAGGTTCATTCGCATACCGGTACCGTGATTTATTCTCAATCTATACCGGACAAATTTACACTTTATTATTTACACTGCGTATTTACATTTTAATTAATTATAATTAAATTGCACTGAAAGTACCGGAACGCTGAAAGCAGTAACAAGAAATAGGGTGGTCAGCATGGAAGTAAAGAAGTAATTGCATGACAGTGGTTCGGCCATATGGAACGTATGGCAAACGAGAGAATGGCTAAGAGTGTGTACGAGAGCGAGAAGGAAGGACAGAGATGGAGATGTAAACCGAGAAAGAGGTGGAAGGATGGAGTGAAGAAGTATATGAGTGAAGGCGGTGCTGGATGGGAGGAGAGGCGTCGAATGACTGAGGACAGAGGTGCATGGGGGCATTTCGTTCGTGGCCACCCCTTCGGGGATCACGGCGTCAGGCAATAGATAAATAGATAGTATATGTTTTACACTTCCATACACTAGTCACAATATACACACTACACTCACACCACATTCACTTCACCCAAGTTCTCCAAAGCCCCCCAGCCCCGCAAAAGTGAATCACAGCCACTTCCTCCCCCCCCCCCCCCCCCCCCCAACCTTGCGTCTATTAAAGCCACCTGATTCATGTGAGTGTGAATGGAAATAGCGTAGTAACGGGAGAGCTGCTAGGAATCTGATAAAGAGGAAAATATGGTAGAATAAGTGAAAATACATATAATTATGTATTAACTTCATGGAATTTATGTTGGCTAATCACAAGAAGTCATTGTTGTTGTTGTTGGTTTTTTTTTTTTTTTTTTTTTTTTTTTTTTTAAGGTAGCAAGAAATGAATTCTTATCCCCGTCGTAACGCAATGGATAAATGCACTGAAGTGAGCATCCTAGGTTCGAATCCCTGGACTGCCACATGTATTTGTTGATTTAATTAATTGAGTTTAGGAGTAGAGTCGGTTGGTGGAGAAAACATAATTATTCGGCTACATCAGAGGTTTTATAGTCAAAATATTGTTGATTGTGAAAACTTGGCATTGATGTGATACAGAGACATCCCCGTCTTAATTACTCGGCTACATCAAGAGGTTTTATAGTTAAAATATTGTTGATTGTGAAAACTTGGCATTGATGTGATACAGACATAGCAGTTTCTTATTTGTCCATTTACTATGCAGAAATCAGCTGCTAATGGAATATACTTTTCGCCAGGTTAAAAGAAATCGACTATAGTGTTACCGAGTCTCTCAGCTGGTCAGAATAAGTACTATATTATTATTAGTAGTAGTAGTAGTATTCAAACGTAATGTTTTCTATTTCTGTATATTCTTTATCAGGAAAACGAATATCTTTGTTAATGTTTTTCCTTCTTGCACATGAAGCTAAAAGTAACAATTCTAGACAAACCTTGATGATAATTTATGTGAATTCTAAAGAGACACAGATTATTCTGTTGGTTGAAGAGGGAGGTTTTAAGGGGACAGTGGCCGTTTTTTTTTTTTTTTTTTATTAATGAATGTTTTCGTTTATATTTTAGTTTCCTCGCTAGACCTCCCTCAAACTTAGAAAAACACCCCCTAGACCCCCCCCCCCCCCCCCTTCATGATAAATTTGTACATTTTCCGGTAGAAAAATTTCCCTTAGTCTTATAATTACAGGCTCGCTATCGCTCGCCAGGAAAAAAATCGACTTCAAAATGGCACGATAGGTATTAAATTTGAAAACGACATTGAGCTAAAGGTGTTAAAATCGCCAAACTAATGGGCCGAACGTCTTAAAATCTGAAAACCAATGAAAGGGGACCAGAAAAACGACCCATCTCCCCTTAATGTTCACCCTGGGGATCAAGGATAGATAGATAGATAGATAGTGAGACGTTGTTAGTTACTGTAGATAGATGAAATAAGTAAGAAGAGTCAGATAATTAGCGGCAGGTATTGAGGTATAAATGGAACAGCCTCGTTTGGTTCAGTAGGTTTGTTGCAATTTCCGTTTTTTAAGTTCTTATGTTCCTATATTTACGACGTGAAAGAAATGCTGCTATAATCGGAGGTGTCTTCCAGCTGACGGTAAATTGTCATGTCTTCATCTCCCTTACTCGGCTATTACGACGATTTTGTAGCGTAATATGCCGTTGATTATAATCATTTGGTAATATGATTCAGAGATATGCTAGTTTCTTATCATCTATTAATTATCGAGAAATCAGCTATTAAATGATTGTATATAGACACTGGTCATTAAAGCACATAAAGACTAAAAGAAAAGTGATAGTAACCTAAAATTATATAGTATATGAACGAGGTCTTGATTGTGCATGCTCTCGAGATTTGGCAAATGTCTTCCAACTGTTGTGCTCAGCATTTTATTGTTTCATATATTTTGTAATCACATAATTGAAAAAATATAGAATTCAATTTCAAATAACCAATTTAGATATGTTGGTCGTATACATCATCTGATTACTTTCCAATTTATCATAAAACCTTTCACTTGCATTCCTAACAGTCTTCACACTAACATGCCAACCCAAAATAAGCCACCACACACAACAAATATGGTAATGTTGTTGTTGTTGTTGTTCCCTAAGCCCTGGCCGAACAGCCCCGAGTCCCTGAGGAAGGCCATGGCCACGATCGGGCTTTCCCACAGAGCTCTCATTGAGTGTAGATTGTGTTGTTGGCGTAAGTGGTTGTGTGAAATGCAGTCTTCTATGATGTGTTTAATGGTATGGGGTGCTGTGTTACATCCCGGGCAGGCGTCGATAACAGAGTCATCCAGTCTCTTCTGATAGCTCAGGAGAGCTGGATGGTGTCTGCATCTCAGCCTGGCCAGGTGGACTCTGTCCTCACGAGGAAGGGAGGAATCGGAAGGATGGATTTCGGGAGGTCGTGCATGCAGCTGCGTGTTGTCTGTGAGTGAGTGGATGGATCGGCGAGAGATATGAGTATGGATGTGCTTCTGGAAGTTGGTTCCAGGTGGGCAGGGTGGGAGAGAGGACAATAATTGTGTGTGATACCGTGTGCTGGGTGTTGTTTTGA
Source organism: Paralithodes platypus (assembly GCA_032716605.1). NCBI lineage: Eukaryota > Metazoa > Arthropoda > Malacostraca > Decapoda > Lithodidae > Paralithodes > Paralithodes platypus. Next base: position 15,009,748 of record CM064530.1, read on the forward strand.
TATTTCTTGGTGTCTGTGGGTGTGTTGCCATGTAGTTTAGTGGGTGGTCTTGGTTCGTGGAGGCTGCTGCCAGGAATTGAGTGCCTCTCATGTCCAGATGGTCTTTGACTTTGAGGATTTTGGTTTCTTGATGTAGGTGATCTGTGGGTGCAGTAGATGTGCAGCCTGTAATGATCTTCAGGGCTTTGTTTTGAATAGTCTGTAAGGTCTTATGATGTGTTTCAGCTAGGTTAGAAGCCCAGGCTGGGCTTGCGTATTCCATCACTGATCTTATGTATTGTTTATATACTGTGGTGGTAGTTTCTTTGTTGTGTCCAAATGTTGTGTGAGCAAGTGACCTGAGGGCGTTAAGTCTGGGTGTCAGTTTCTTTTTAATGTTTGTGGTGTGCGGTTTGAATGTCATATGAGTATCATATGTTACTCCTAGGATTTTGGGTGTGTGTGTATGTGTTAGGGGTGTGTTGTTTATGATGAGTTGAGGGATGTATTCGTGTTCTCCTGTCCAGCTTGTGAGCAGGGTTGCGGTGGATTTGGCTGGGGCTAGATTAAGTCTGTTTGTAGTGCACCAGCCATGTAGTGTGTTGAGATAGGGTTGAAGGAGATCTGTTGCTCTTTTTGGGTCATGGTGTGTGCATGTGAGTGTTATGTCAGTGTTAAGAGTGTTAGAGTGTCAGAGTGGTATGTGAGTGTTATGAGGTAATGTTGTAGAACAATAAGGCAAGAGGCAACTATAATTTACATATTCTCTCATCACTTGTATTTATACTATTTTGGCTTCACAAATCAATTATATAACAAAACATATTGGCAATACTCACTCAGGATCGATGGTTGTCTTCTTACACCTGTAAGAGAAGAATAAACATCAATAAGGGTTTGAAAAATATACATAAGTAGTATGCATATCAAAATGGATGAATTAGCTAATTAGTCTTTTCTAATCCTATGCATGTAAAAGACAAAATTGAGACGGTTATGCCACATTCAATGACAACTGACAACTCTCCAGTATCCAAATCACCAACTCATTACCCAGCCGACCTACGAACTCGACTAACCAACGTCATCGTAGCCAGCCATATTACCTAGCTATGCTCTTCACACCAAAGAGATCGAAGACAACCCCTACCTGCGCTACCATCTCCACTGCCGTTAAATATACCTCTACCTGACACCCCAAAAATGAAAGGACCTAAGTATAGCAACACCAATGCAGTCATCCCTCCAACTCAGCTGTACTCTTCGCACCACAGAAAACTAGGTCCATCCCTACCTATTCTGTAAAGGGTTCTTAATGACAGGTGGGCACATGGCGGTAAGAACCCTTTATCCGACACCTTGGACAAGAAAGGACAAGTCTAGTCAGGTCCTATGGATACCTGTAGCCCCTCTTCCCTGGAAGCTCACCACCAGCAAGAGACAGTAAAAGTGAACAGGACCGGATAGAGATATTGTTTGGCAACTTACCCCCTCTTTTGAGAACTCCTACTTCCAAACCACAATTGCTACGTTTGCCGAGCAAGGCACCAGTACCTCCACCGACTCAATAACCATTGCATCTGCCGAATGGTTGTGGATTGCTGCGTCCACTGAGCTTTCCCAAAGACTTGCGTCCGCCAAAATCTTGAGATTTGCGTTCGCCGAATTTTCACCTGGCGTTGTGTCCTACGAGCATCACACAAGCGAGGATCCAGAGCATATCGTTACACCTGGTAAAGTACCTCCTTCACAGAGTGTACTGACAGCCCAGCAGATTAAGTTGTGACCCCAGATAGGGCACCCTTATGAGAGTACAGCTAAACCCCAGACAAACAGGAGAGGAAGAAAAGAACAAGAATTCCTGGTCCACCCTTGCCTGAGACCCATGGGAATTCACTACTTTCCAAGTTTGGAGCGGAGGTACAATATTAGTTATTGCTTTACTCTGTATAGGAGATCCCTTGTCATATTTAGATTCACACAATCCACATTCTATCCCTTTGCCATATTAACCAAGGATATATTTTATATATATATATATATATAAATTGTTCCATAGAAGTCTCCATATATATTACTAAATGTATAAGCATCTTTCCTAAATAATGTCAGAATACTGTATATACTGTATAACACACTCGTTTACACAGCACTAATTATATTCATACTTTGCTCCCCATTCCATGAGTGTTCCGTTTTCTTCCAGGTTCCATTAATCTGTACTTTTATATATATATATATATATATATATATATATATATATATATATATATATATATATATATATATATATATATATATATATATATATATATATATATACTTAACCTCAGACCCACTAGTAATAGTGTTCTTGTGTATTTAACTTTAACTTATATCTATGTTTGCTCTTAGTTGTAACTTAAAGATATATATACCCTTTATATACTGGGAACATGTACTCTGTTCTAGTCTTATTCTCCCGGTAAAATACATCGCACCCTTATAAGGTTATTGTACATACCATAAATATGTGGCCTTTTAGAAACATTTAAATGTAAAGTATAATATATTGCAGTAATTTAAATATTAAACGTGATGATATGAGTAACAAGACATAATAATAAAGAATTCGAAGCATGTGTTTTTCAGAAGAGGCAGAGATAAATTTAAAACACAAAATACTGGTTTATCAGCTCTCATTCCTCTTCGAAAATGGAAGCTTTCTTTGGGAATCTAAATATCTAAATAAGATATGATCACTCACGCAGACACATACAGTATTTTCGTCTTCTAGTAGTCATTAATTATGTCAAAAATTCAGTTTAATAGTTTACATGTGTATGTGTGTGCATGTACTGTACAGTATAATTATACATATAGGTGTGTGTGTGTGTGTGTATGGATGTGTGCGCGCATGTATGCACGCGTGTGTGTGTGTGTGTGTGTAAAAACTACTACACGTGTCATAGAATTACAGTAAAAACGGTAAGGAGAAAAACAAAACTTTCACTGAAAAAAAACCCCTGAGTAATAGAAAATGGTCGGAGGAGACTAAATGACGCGAGACAGACAGACAGACAGACAGGCGGACAGTCAGACATATAGACGGGCAGAAAAAATACCCCCAAGGATGGCATAGGTGAACAGAAATAAATCGCCAAGACGGGAAGGGTAAGAGGAGGAAAAGGGGGAACTGGGAAGTAGAGGAAGAGGAGGTGTGGAAAGGAGGGGGAAGAAGTGGAAGAGGAATAGGTAAAGGAGGAGAATAATGTATAGGAGTACAAATGCAAAGGACTTACAAACAGAAACATACCTATTGGTCTTTACGGTGAAGTGATTCACTGCTGAAAGGCACAACAGTTGCCTGACTATAGTCTATTCGCCGTGAGTAGGCGAGAAATCATAACCTTTATCCTCTGTAACTCAAAAAGGGCTAAAGCAAATTGGCAGTAAATTTACACATATATTCATTGACGGACTCTTCCCAAATGGCAGAAATATTAGCTCGATTACTCTTGTCATTTTTTAGTTACAGAGGTTAAAGGTCATGATTTATCGCCTACTTACAGCGAATAGAGTATAGCCTAACTACTGTGTAGAGAAAGTACAGTAAAGCAGAAGGTTCCTCCCCACCCACCACTCCCTCCAGCTTACGCTGGCATGGGGACATTTGGGAAAAAATACCATGCAGTATGGAGAAACCAATTTGAGATTTTGGATAGGATGAAAATATATGTATTTGTAGTCTATGCTAATTCTACATCTAAGATTCTGAAAAGAAACCCCCATGGTTTCGGCCATAAGTCAAAAAGTAATTAGAAATGTTAGCTACATCGCGATCAGTGATATTACTTCATTACGAAGTAGGCTGTGGTTTCGGTCACCCAGGCTTTATGGTGGTCGGCAGGGAGGGTTCTGTGGGGGCGCTCGGTTATGGTATTGGCCTTGCTCGGGGCCTTGGGGCTGTTCGGCCAGGCAGCTCGGGGAAAAACAACAACAACTTCATTACGAGGTATTTTGAAAGAAATGGTGCAAATTGATGGATAGTGGCCAAGTAAGTAAGACGAAGAAGAGAAGGATAAGGAGGAAGAAGAGGAGGAAGAGTAGCGAAAGAGTAGAGAGAAGAGAAATTGAAGAGAATTAGGAGGAGTGGAGGAAGAGAAGATTAACAGAAGGAGGAGAGCAGGGGAAGAGGGAGATTAAGGAGTGGAAGAAAAGAAAGGAGAAGAGGAAGACAAGAAGGAAAGGAGAATAAGAAGAGGAAGAAACGAATCAAAGTAGAGAAGGTGAAGGAAGAACAAAAATAGTCATTTGTGTACAGAATCGTTGTGTGTCCAAGGTCGATATGGGGTGTGGGGCCAGATCAGCTGATATAAGGTTCTTGTATCCTTAACCCCTTCTGTACCTTCGACATCCCTTTTATTTTATTCTGGCTACTGCTAATAGATTTTGTTCAGTTTAGGAAGGCTCTCCGGCAATTATAAGGTTTCGAACCATATCAATCAACCTTTTTAACTACCACAGATCCTTCCTAAGCTGCAAAATATCGTATAAATATAGCTAGAATAAAATATAACAGACGTTGTTAAACACAACATCCAAACTTAACCCATTCAAGATGCAGGGACTCGTTATTCCTAAGCTGAATAAACTCTTCTAATAATAGCCAGATTAAGTGTCATAATCCTCAAGGGGTTAATACCTTCTCTTCTAGTGCTAAGTTAAGGTAATGACGAAAATTAATCTAAATCTGTCCGTTAGTTATTGGAAATCCTGCTTCAAACGGATGCACAAACAAGCAGGCAGACAAATAACCAGCGACGATCATATAATATCCACAAACTTAGCTTGGTGGAGATTGCCATAGGAAATATTTCATTTAAGTGAGAGTACACACACACACACACACACACACACACTCTTTCTCACTCACACACACACTCTCTCACACACACTTGCACGCATACACACACTCAAACATAGAACATTAACAAATTACTACATAAAATACTGCAGTTAAACGTATGTGCGCGCACACACACACACACACACACACACACACACACACACACACACACACACACACACCACACACACACACACACACACACACACACACACACACACACACACACACACACACACACACACACACACACACACACACACACACACACACACACACACACACACACACACACACACACACACACACACACACACACTTTCAACCCACTACTACAACACACTCAAACAGTTTGCATCTAAGCTGCTTGTTCACCCACGACACAGAAACTTACTTCCACCAGACGCCCCTAGACCTACACGTGCAGCTCGTCATTTCAACACACTCCAACCAATAAGAGCAAGAACTGACAGATATAAAAATAGTCCTATCCCAACCATTGTTAATATTATTAATAATATGTAATAACGGTCTGTCACACCATATATACGCGCCCACCTTTAATAATATATGCATAAGTGTGTGTGCGTGTGTGTATTAGAATATAATTATGTATGTATTTGCTTGAGTTTGTTTATGTATATGTGTATATATGTATCTATGTATGTGCAGTATATGTGTATGTATGTGTGCGTATATGTGTATGTATGTATGCGTTATTTATGTATATATATATGTGTATAGTGTATACTGTTTGTGGTTCGAGCCCGGCTGAGAGTATCAGCTAGGATAAGAGAAGAGCATATATGCATGTAATGTGCATATACTTATGTATATGTATGTCTGTGTGTACGTGCTGTCAATGGTTCGAGCCCGGTTGAGAATATAAGGTATATAATATATATGTACTGTACGTGTATTTATATTTATATGGTCATATGCACATATGTATGTAAATATACGTACATATGAGCGAGAACATATTGCTCACTAGCGCAACTTCTGATTATAAATCTATGCATAAGCATTATCTATTATTAAGTGTTCGCGTATCTTCATCCATGTATTTCCACCCTTAACAATAGAACGCCCAGCTCTTCCATATTTCGCCTTCTGTCACACACACACACACACACACACACACACACACACACACACACACACACACACACACACACACACACACACACACACACACACACACACACACACACACACACACACACACACACACACACACACACACACACACACACACACACACACACACACACACACACACACACACCTGCACTACCGAGGATTAACCTCCCATTGTAGTACCCGCACCCTCTTTACCTCACTTACCAAAACAGTTTCTGTATGTATGTATGCATACGTGAGCGTTTGTGTATACGGACATGTGCACACTTACTGCATGTTCTTATGTTCCTATATATGTACGTATATGTATGTGCGCACGTACGTGTATATACGTATGTTCTGTATATGAGTAAGTTAATAAATGTGTAAATGTACTGTATATCACTTACTCTCATGGTTATTTTATGATAATTTGTATTCTGCACATGCATCATTATTGTATTTATTTATTTTGTTTGTAAACTAAGCTTACCATCCTCATATCTGTACATCTCATGTTCATCCACTAAATTGTAAAATGTGTATTTTCAGCTCATGAGGCTGCCATTCTTTAATAAACCGTTTATTATTATTATTATTATTATTATTACCGTGCTGAAAGGCACAGCACGCAAATTTATAGGTACATGAACTGCCATAGTCAAGAAAAATACACTCACATCTACACACTCACACAAGTAAGAATAGATCAAGGTGTTGCCTCAACTCCCCCACCCCCCACCCCACCCCCACCTCTCTAAACACCAGCAACTACCGTCCAATCTCCCTTCTCCCATTTTCTTAAAAAATCCTCGAAAAAATCATGTCAATACAACTTACAATATGGTTAGAATCTAGCGAACTTCTCTCTAACAACCAACGCGGCTTTCGACCTAAATTATATACCAAAACAGCCCTCACGGCAATCACAAACAAAATCTACAACAACATGGACAATCTTTTGTTTGTTTACATATCATGTAGGATTAATTACAGGCTTCCACATTCCCTCCATCTTAATTTCCATATTTTTTTGCAAACATACATTCGTTTTCATAGTCGATACTATTATTTTACTCAGTCATTGTGAGTCACTCATACAGGAATAACATATTTGTGTAGCAGTTCGGGATTTTGTTTTCACTTCAATCAAATACATCAACTAAACTCTTACCATTTTATGTTATTATACATTCTTCTGGCTAACATTGCAAGAACAAAATTAGCTCATCAAATGCGGTTTAGAATCTAGCAATATAGCTATCTATTGCCAAACGCCTTCATCACTGAGAGGGTGGCCAAGAATGAATCGCCTCCATAGTCCGAAACAATTCTTAAATTGTCTAGCTCTATTTCGGGGGAGGGTTGCCAGCCTAACCGCCCTCACAGTAAATGGGCGTAAAGTTTTACGCCCATTAACCCTTTACTAGGTAATTCCGGTACAACGGTACTTTGTTGTATTTGTACAGTCAAGGGTAGACAAATATTATGGAAAAGGTATATAAAATCATAAGATTAATCAATAGTGATATACCTTTACATGTTGTATTAGATGGGTCTATTACCAGCAATATACCTTTAGGTAGGTAGATTATTTTGGACACTTTAATTACCCTTTTTGGCTCACCCCTTTTTCTCTCCATAAGTTTATATATCTTAAGATGTTTCACGATTTCACCCCATAACTTTGGCAATAATACGAAGCTTCGGCCATTTCAGATGGGGACTTTTATCTGGGCAAGCGATAACGAGCTTGTAACTTAGAAAAACAAAAAATCGGCCATCGGCCGTGACATTTTTCTATCGAAAAAAGGTACAAAGTTAGCTTAAATTAAATTGAAAGAATTCTGGGAGGGCGTTTTCTGTTAGCGGGACAAACTAAATTACATTGCTAAAAAATGGTGGCATCAAGCAAAATCCTCAATAATTATTAAACAACATAACATATACCCACAAGACGTCGGACCAGATAGCGTTAACCTCAAACTATTTTATGCTTACAGTTCTTTGATCTCGTTCTCTCATATCTTACCTGGTTCTTTCTCTTCCCCCCCCCCCCTCACTTCCACACACACATTCACATTCTCTCTCTCTCTCTCTCTCCATACATCACTTTCTTCTCTCACTCTCCCTTTCACACGAACCTTTAAAGCCTCAGTCACACACAGGACTTTGTTAATACGTCCTTGGTCGATTTTACGGAATTCTGGGTCGGTACTAAATGTGGGGTACCTGGCTAAAGAAAATCCTCTAATAGGAACCAGAATAAGGTGTAAAATAAGTCAGAGCTGAAGGGGTTGCAGAACTTGCACCAGACTTTGGGAAACACATGGAAACACACCTCGTTTTTTGTTTTCTCTCTTTCACCCTCTCTCTCTCTCGGTTGTATCCATTTTTTTTTTTTTTCCCTATATTCCAACTACTCCCTCTCGGGCATAGGCTGATAGCCTTTACACTCAACCGCTGAACACGGTGAGGCCCGTGAGGTCTTGCTCCAGTCTAGGGAGTGAGACATGCGAAGCTTCACGGCTCGATGCAACTCCATCTCTGAAGCCGCCTCGCCTCTGCACTTCACAGTCTCATCCCCACAGACTCTAACCCTCACTCTCAGAACGCCACCTATTGAGCAATTAACTCACTAGGCATTGCCCCCCTGTAGCATATTTTTTAATATGGCCCCATTCAGCTACTGTTTTAAGACGTATATCCCCATCCAGGTGTCGATTTTTTCCATGATCCAGCAGTTCAAAAAATGTTTGACAGCATGCTAAATTTGTACATTTTTCGATAGAAAAAATTCTCCGGCGAAGCCGGATTTCTCCATACAATGTTGGCTCGCTACCCTTCTCCAGGAAGAAATAGACACCTGAATGGGGATAAAAGTCTTAAAACAGTAGGCTGAATGGGGCTGAATGGATACAATCCAGAGAAAGAGAAAAAAAACAGGTGAACCCCCTTAAAGTCTGGAAGGGTTGGGATGCCAGGGTGACAAGCCCTTAAAGACACATTTTTAGCCCTATAATTTCCAAGATTTTTAGTTTGGTACCTTGTGGAATAAAGTTTTATATGAATTCCACCACCTAAAATAATGTACCTCCAGCCTAATTGTTGATACCAGTGCAATTATAACACCGACAAGGTTGCCAGAATATAGGTGCCGATCCCAAATTGACGAAACAAGCACTCGTGTGACTACGCCCTCAGTGTTTTTGCTCCGTCGTCCCTTTAGAAGACAGAAGAAGCAAACAGCAAAATAAGCAACAATCAAAAAGAAGCAAAAAGCAAATAGCAAAAAGAAAAAGCAAAAGGAAAAAAGCAAAAGGAAAAAAGCAAAGACAGAAGCAAAAGCAGAAGAAAAGGAAGAAGCAAAAACAAAAGAAACAGAAAAAGCAAATGAGGAAGCAAAAGAAGATCAGAAGCAGAAGCAGAAAAAATACAAAAGAAGAAGGAAGTGATGAAGGTTATAGTGATCCTGTTCTTATCGTCAAGCCCTCTCCCCGCCCCTCGCACCCTCATTTCCCATGCATGACTCGGCCAGGGGGAACTTTTTACCTGCCTTGTTATTGTTGTTGCTGTTGTTCTTGGGAATTAGGAAGGGGGTGGGAAGACAAATTTGGTTGGTCGCCGTATTAGTAGAGATGCCGAGCTGAAATTAGCAGGGATACATAAATGGCAGCTAGGAACGCCATCAACCACTCTATAATTGCATACCCCCTTATGTACCGTCGACATTTTGTTTATTTGATTCTGGATACTATTGATAGATTTTACTCAGTTCAGGAAGGACCTCTAGCAAATTCGAAGGCTTCGAACTGTCTCAATCAACCCCTTTAACTACCAAAGATTCTTCCTAAGCTGCATAAAATCGTCTAAATAGTGCCAGAATATAATATAACAGACGTCGCTGGTACAGAAAGGAATATACTCCACAGTAGCTTGCAAATATTGTGGATAAGACAGATTTGATATTTTGCCAGGTTCCTCAAGATAATGAGCTCAAATTTAGCAGACGGAAATGTGTTGCATATACGAAAGTGACCAACTGTATTGTACTGGGCGAGATCACTGCACAACCAACCCTATTAAAGTTGAAGATAGTATCCATTGTTAAGGGGGAGGTAGTTGCTTATTCTGGACCCTCTTCTCCATTATGTTTCATGTCATTAGTTTTGAGATTCCAAAACGTTCGTGCCATTAGTTTGGCGATTTTGAGACCTTTCGCCCCATTTCTTTGTCAATATTTAGAAATTTCAGTCCATTTAGCGGTCGATTTTTTCCTGTCGAGCGATAGCGAGCCAGAATTTTTGGAGGAACACGAAAAATTTCTGTACCGAAAAATGTACAAATTTAACTTGAAAAGGGGTCTAGGGGGCGTTTTAAAGCTGTATGGAGGTCTAGCGAGGAAACTGAACATAAATTATATACCGGTATATATATAATATATATATATAAATTATTATGTTCCTTCCAACAACCAACTATACTCCTAAAATCGATTAATGAAATTTACAAACACATGTGGCAGAGAGAGAGAGAGAGAGAGAGAGAGAGAGAGAGAGAGAGAGAGAGAGAGAGAGAGAGAGAGAGAGAGAGAGAGAGAGAGAGAGAGAGAGAGAGAGAGAGAGAGAGAGAGAGAGCAAAAAATAACCACTGCCCCCTTAACTGTCGAGTGCTTGTTGAATTGATATGCTGCAGGAATATGTGGTATATTTGAATATCTGCAATACCAAAGTCCTGCAAGCTTGTGGATAAAGCACCAAGATTGCAAAAATATTATCTGTCAGTCAAAATAGTTATTGGCCACAACAAATATTAGCGGTATAGTAGTTTTTGCTCATTAGATATTTTCAACTGCATTTCATCTTTAACTTCAATGTATTTTGAACTAAGTCATTTCCATCTACAAGTAAATTTCAAATGCAAGTACCGGTACTTTAAAACTACAAATAATTTCCAACAATAAGTCATCTTCAACCAAAAGTAATTTTCAGCCAAAAACGATTTTGATCCACAAATCATTATCGTCTACAAGTAAATGTAATCAACAAATAATTTATGCATACATATAATTCATAATAAATAAGTTTATTTGTTTATAAGTAATTTTTGTCTACAGTATAAGTAATTTTGTCTATAAGTAATTTTAATTAAGAAGTCATTATCGCCTATAAGTATATTATTATTATGCTAAATCATTTTTATCTACAAGAAATTTTATAATCCAATTCATTAGTGCTCATATGGTATTTTCGATAATTTTGTTAATCCACAAGCCGTTTGTCGCAATCAAGTATATACTTTCACTCACATGACATTTTTGTTCACAAATCATGGTAGTCTACAATTCACTGGAGTTCACAACACAAATCATTCTCACAATCACCTCATTTTCACCCTCAACTCATACCCCACACACGTTAACTAAACCGCAGCATTGGACTACATGTTATGATACTTGGCGAAATTTTACAAGCATTTTAGTCCCGTTTTATAGATAAGGTGGTAGGTTACATTTTGTTGGTGACCGGACAACTCGACCAGTAGACCATTTCAACCAGTAGCTCTCAACCAGTATTGTTAGGTCAAGCTCGGTTAGAACTATACATTGGCACTTATTTATTTTTCTGGTACAATCTATGGGAAATTTTCCACGAGTATCTGAAACTAGACTGGTGATAGATAAAATTAGGTGACATAATTATTTACTGGTAAGCCGTTTACCTCATAAGCTGTCAGACCAGTGTTGCTAAATGGCAAGGGGAAAAACGGTCGTGTGATACCAGCTTAATCCAGCAATCTAAAAGTCCGCAGGTATTGTGTACCGCACCAAGTATGAACTATATTATATTTGTATCGTGGACTGAATCTCCCACTCGCCATCCCTCTTCCCATGCAGGATTCAACAGTTTGCCTTCACATTTTTTTACGTTTGATTTTTGTCATATACTCTTTCACACACACACACACACACACACACACACACACACACACACACACACACACACACATTCACTCTCTCACACTCTCTCTCTCTCTCTCTTCACGCGTGTGGTGATGGGTGAGGTGTGTCTAGACTGATCCTGCGGCCCTAATGTTAGGCAGAGGGAGAGGAGAGGTAGGACAGACACACACACAGGTTTATAGTGACACACACACACACACACACACACACACACACACACACACACACACACACACACACACACACACAGCCCGTAGCCTAGTAGGTAGAGCTCTCGTCTCACACACGAGGGGTCGGGGGTTCAATCCCTGGCCGGGCGGAGACAAATTGGGCTGGTCTCCTTTCATGTGTTAGCCTCAGTTCACCTAGCTGTAAATAGGTACCTGGAATAAGTGGACGACGTTGTGACGTCCCATCTGGGGTTGGCAAAAATGGTACAAGGCGAGATGGGTATCATATGGTTCACCTAAGCTGATGGCTACCTAAGCCTTCGGGCGAGACGGTACCGTCTATAGTGAGAATGGTACCATACAGATCCACCCTAAGCCTTCGTTTCCGATGTCGCCAATTGGCTAAAAATACAGACTACACACACATCCACAGCCATTCCAACGATACATATAACACCTACACATATAGGAGGCGGGAAATAACGAGCATGCTCACTCCCGCAATACAACTAGAGTAAGTACAACTAGAGTAAGTACACACACAGCCCGTAGCCTAGTAGGTAGAGCTCTCGTCTCGCACACGAGGGGTCGGGGGTTCAATCCCCGGCCGGGCGGAGACAAATTGGGCTTGTCTCCTTTCATGTGTTAGCCTCAGTTCACCTAGCTGTAAATAGGTACCTGGAATAAGTGGACGACGTTGTGACGTCCCATCTGGGGTTGGCAAAAATGGTACAAGGCGAGATGGGTATCATATGGTTCACCTAAGCTGATGGCTACCTAAGCCTTCGGGCGAGACGGTACCGTCTATAGTGAGAATGGTACCATACAGATCCACCCTAAGCCTTCGTTTCCGATGTCGCCAATTGGCTAAAATACAGACTACACACACATCCACAGCCATTCCAACATTACATAAAACACTTAACATGCATTTCACGAAAACACATTCTCAGTTAAGGAGGCGCGATAATAATGAGCTTAGCTCGCATTGCGTGGATTCCCCTTGACGATCAAATAATTGAGTAACACACACTGGGCTAGGCTGTATGTCTTAGAGTGTACAATAACTATCAATAGTTAGTGGACAACTAGGGCGGAAACTCCTAGACCTCCAGCAAGCTTAAAACACATCCTCAAGATCCCCCTTAGAGATAAATTTGTACATTTTCGATAGAAAAATTTCCCGGTAGAAGGCCGGTTCCTTCTAAACTACAGGCGCGCTAGGAAATAATTGGCACCTAAATGGCACGAAATGTCTAAATATTGACATATAAATGGGGTGAAAGGTATTTAAAGGTGTTAAAGGTGGGGGCTCATGGGTTGAGATAAACATGGAATGATAATCGCCAAGCTGTATATAATTATCTTGCAAAATGCAATGGCACTGAAATAATTATTAACAATGGTATAAAGGATTTTGTGGATCGTCTATACCGGGCCTGTGACGTCACAGGAGTGTAACTCCACCATCCAGTCCAGGATGAGGATACTGGTGTGATGTCACTATGACGTCACAGGCCTGGTATAGACGATCCGCAAAATCCTTTATACCATTGTTAATAATTATTTCAGTGACATTGCATTTTACAAGATAATTATATGCAGGTTGGCGATTATTTTTCCATTGTTTACCTCAACCCATGAGCCCCCACCTTAAGTTAAGAACAGGACAACGTTCTAACAACTCCCTGAATCATTGGAAAGGGATCATTCTCCCTTCTGTGTTATTGTCAGTAAAAAGAAAAGTGTGGGTGTGTGTGTGTGTGTGTGTGGGGGGGGGGGGGGGGAGTGAGTAGAAAATGCTCGACATAATTCTAGTAAAATGTCTCGGCTACGCTGTCACCATAATAGCACTAACTTTTCGGTAAATAAGAAACTATTGTTGTTGCAGGCACCGAAGCCTTTACTCTGTGATCGAAACCTAAGCACATGCATGTAAGATGACTATGTGAGATATATAGTTGGATCTCTCTCTCTCTCTCTCTCTCTCTCTCTCTCTCTCTCTCTCTCTCTCTCTCTCTCTCTCTCTCTCTCTCCTATCTTTGTTGTACACTCAGTAGTATTTACTTATTTCGATTTAAGGCTGGACTGATTAATAGAGAGTCCAATGTTTGTTTATATGTAACTATGCGAAACTTTGTCCCTTAGTGTGTGTATGACTGTGGTATGCAATGTATGTGTATACATGTGGTATTTATGTGTGTGTGTGTGTGTGTGTGTGTGTGTGTGTGTGTGTGTACTTACTCTAGTTGTATTGCGGGAGTGAGCATGCTCGTTATTTCCCGCCTCCTATATGTGTAGGTGTTATATGTATCGTTGGAATGGCTGTGGATGTGTGTGTAGTCTGTATTTTTTAGCCAATTGGCGACATCGGAAACGAAGGCTTAGGGTGGATCTGTATGGTACCATTCTCACTATAGATGGTACCGTCTCGCCCGAAGGCTTAGGTAGCCATCAGCTTAGGTGAACCATATGATACCCATCTCGCCTTGTACCATTTTTGCCAACCCCAGATGGGACGTCACAACGTCGTCCACTTATTCCAGGTACCTATTTACAGCTAGGCGAACTGAGGCTAACACATGAAAGGAGACAAGCCCAATTTGTCTCCGCCCGGCCGGAGGCCGGTGTGTGTGTGTGTGTGTGTGTGTGTGTGTGTGTGTGTGTGTGTGTGTGTGTGTGTGTGTGTGTGTGTGTGTTCGATACACGTGTACACTACTTCATACCCTAACTATTGGGATGAAGTTCAAACTCCGCCAGTCGGGTATGTACTGCTTTCATCATCATCATCTTTAGCCCTTTAGTCACAATTTTAGTTTTTCTGTTTTCTTTTTTAATACTCTGCGTGTTACACCCCAGTAACCTGGCGATATTAAGACAATTCTCCACGATAATTTGGCAATTTTATGAAGTTTCGCCCAATTTTGTGACTCTTCTTTCTGGGTGAGCGATAGGGAGCCTGGATTTAGGGAAATAGGCCTTAAGCGGCGACCTTTTTCTAAAGAAAACAAAAAACAATAATTTAGCTTGAAGGGGGGACTACCGTAGGGGGCGTTGTTTAGTTAGGAGTCTGGGGAAGCGATATTTGATTATTATGCTTGATTTATTCTAGGTGACATTAAAATAATTTGCTCGAAACTGGCACATACAGTAAATGTAAACTCTTAACAATAATTGAAACGTGGATGAGATAGTGTTAACATGGCTTCATATATACGGCTCAACTACTTCTGTTCAATATTTTGTCACGATGATTTTACTGATCAAAAATCGCAAGAAAACGCGCTTATGAGACTTTCAATTTAGGCACCTCGCTCATTCATATAGTTCTCTCTAAGCCATAAACCTTAGTTCATATAAACCCTCGAACAGCATAAACGGACCACCGAAATGTAAATACTAGGCAACAAAGTATTAGTGGTATAGGTATATAATTGCACCTATACGAGCTAAACAAATTATTATTGTATTTAACAGGAAGGTATGATGAGGTAAGTGATGTGGTATAGGTGGCAATATGCGGAAATGGATTATAAGCCCCCCGCCCCTCCCCCCTCCTTTTACCCCCTTACGTTAGGCTAGGTTAGGTTAGGTTAGGTTAGGTAAGGTTGTTACGTTAGGTTAGGTTAATGTCTCTCTGAAACAATATAAAATCTGTGTCACATCTAGATTGATAGACTTTTGTCAGAGGGGGCAGAATGCCCTTATAATCCATTTCCGCATATTGCCACCTATACCACATCACTTACCTCGTCGTACCTTCCTGTTAAATACAATAATATATTTTTTAGCTCGTATAGGTGCAATTATAGAAATTTACCGTATTAGTCCCCATGCACAACTCCCTCATATCATGCCGCCCTAGAGCTAAAAACTCTTCTGGATTTAGCCAGCACACTATAAGTTAAGAAAAGCGTCAGGACTGGAGCCTCTTATTAAGACTCCAGTCCCTTTCCATGGAGCTCTCTCCAGACACAAAGAAAGCAGGCTACCCGCTCGCTAGTTTATGTTGCTGACCTGCGCCGGCAATTGGTGCTGGTAAATAACTGATGACGCAGGCTTATCTGCATACATTTGAAATCACGCCTTTACTAATAAAAAATGCTTACATAAATAAATAAATATATAAAAACAAAAGACAACTGCTTACTTACAATCACTTAATGCATCAGCATTTTTCTGCAATATTTCGGTTTGCGTGCATTTTGTTTTTCTTGTCCCACACTGCAGGTCTCTGGAACACGCAGGCAATCCGAATCTCCACGTCCATCATAATAATAAAACCCACCTCGCACAGAACTGCCCTACCTTGACGTCCACCCGCGCGGCAACAACGGTCTGCTCATACCGGTAAACTTGTCGTCACGGGTAACCAGCTCCGACCGCCTTGAACACACTTCTACTCTGTGAGGCCCCACTTGATAGTGAAGTTAATTGATCATTCCTGACGTAGATCGGCGCAGGTAAGCCCCGAGTGGGTATTCTGCTTTTTCTGTGTCCTTATCCTAAACTTAAATCCTGGACCAATCTGAACCCTCGAACAGCAAAACAAACCTCCGAAATGTAAATATCAGGTAAATAATTAATGGGGCGATTCGATTGAGTTCGGGATAGCTTCGAAAACTTAAGGCCGCGATGTATATCTTAGAGTGCATGCTACCAGGGGTTTCAAGGTCGATAATGTTCTACCAAGTAATTTTTGAGTCTCATTCATGCTTTAGTCATAAGATCTTGGAAACCCCGGGAGTGATTTGATGGCGGTTTGGTTGAATTGGATTTGTGATAAAGTAATATAAGCACAGTTCGCGCCATGTTGTAATCCAGACTAGAGTACGGAGCCTTAACCCCTCCAGTGTACCTTGGTTAAGGGGACATTTTCAGTGGTCGGATAGGACCAAGGTACAGGAAGTAAAATATATACTAATGGGAGTCGTGAAAAGGCGTATGGTTTACAATAATTGATATTGTTAACCCCTTCAGCATGATGACGTCATTTTCATCATTATCTGGTTACCATTAGACGATTTGCTTTAGCTTACAATCTACCTCTAGGACTGAAAGGGGTGAATTTGATCTCAATCAACCCTCTGAATAGCATAGGTCCTTCTTAAATTGCATAATATCGTCTAATCTTAGCCAGAATCAGAGGTATAATATGCGTCATCGTGCTAAAGGGGTTAAGGACTAGGCGTCATTATATATGAATCCATCCAACAAACTCGACCGGACATGAGAAGGAATCGAACCCGCCACTGTACAGACCAACCTGACTAAATGTCCGTCAAAATAGTTCGCCGAAAAACCTTACTGATAAAGTGCGAAATATTTACTAATATCGTTCTTGATTAACACCAGTAACTCCACATTAAATTAATGAAAGTATATAATCCTCCGAGGATTCGAATCACTGAACTAAACACAGTGGATTCGAGCCCATACTAAACTTTAATTCAACACTTCTGCTTTGTGAAATAAACAGTACTAGCCGCAAGTTAACAAATATTTTTAACGACTGCCAAGGAATAGCATATATTAACCTAAAAAACGTATTTTATAATTAAGAATATCGGTGAATTATTGATTTAGGATTGCACAACGTTCGTATCCCCTCCGCCACCAGTCACCTTCTTATGGACGGATCTGCTTTCTACCCCTACTCTTTTTCATGGCCTTTTTCTTACCTTCCATTACCTGCTATCGTCACCTATACTCCCCCCCTCCCCTCTCCCTGACTCCCCCCCCCCCCCTCCCCTTCCCTCCCCCTTCTTTCTCTCATCTTTCATCACCCTCACGCTTTTTTACAACCGTATTTTCACCGCACCCTTTTTTCCACTTTGTGCTCTCTCTGTCTCTGTGTGTGTGTGTGTGTGTGTGTGTGTGTGTTGTCTGTCTTGGTGCTTTCAGATCCGTCATGTTAACAAAATGATCACGTGTTCGTATATATTTATAGAGAGTCCATTGC
The DNA here is from genome assembly GCA_032716605.1 of Paralithodes platypus. Classification (NCBI taxonomy): domain Eukaryota; kingdom Metazoa; phylum Arthropoda; class Malacostraca; order Decapoda; family Lithodidae; genus Paralithodes; species Paralithodes platypus. The sequence continues at coordinate 15,027,831 of CM064530.1, forward strand.
CCTATACGCTAGGCCGTAGCGACAAATAATTTTGTGCAGTTATAGATCTCTCTACCAAGATATATGAATCTATTTAACCCGGCAAGCGCGCATATGGCCTGTGACGTTTGTAGTTATATGCGAATGAATTACCCAATATTCTGACATAATTCGTTATATCTACCATATATAGCATAATGTATTTTCCATGAACACTTATTTTACTAATATGATGAACATATGAACCTTGAAGAGTGATAAAATAAGTGGGGAAAGCATTTGGGTGGTGAAAAACAAATATTCGCCACCCGGGTGTATCCTCAGGCGGGAGGTGAGTAGACATACACCCTCCCTCCTCGACCTCTCTCGCTATACTGAAGCAAGCGGGTGAATTCTCAGAGTTATATAAGGTCTCTTATGTACCGTAACTCACTTGTGCTACGTAAGAGCCCCTGGGGCCTTTTTTAAGGTTTCTTTCATGGCATTACTTCCGTGAGGCCTATCGCATTAGCTATACACATACTTCCGTGAGTTCTATCACACTTCTTGGGTTAAGACTCCTACGTTGTCACCACACGCATGAACGGATTGCACTACTGCAATCAATAGGCCACCAAATGCTTGAACTTCAGGTTTAGTCCAAGACAAATTTAGCTGCAGTGGCTCGGATTCCTTGCTCGGCACTTTGATCAAGAACCAGTACAATAATCTATGGTGACTCAGCTATACTCCATTCAGTTGACCTATGCATCTGGCTCCTAACTGGTGTTTGCATCGAGGCTCATGATTAGCTATCGTATCAGTACCCTAGCTCTAGTCAACATGAGTGGCAGAGCTGATAATTTACTTATCTTTATAATTCCTTATTTATTCATTAAACTATATACGTTTAAGTAATTTTAATGATTACTTAATAAATTATAGTCTTATCTGAATCTAAAGAGCTATTAAATATCACATGAAAAACAATAATAACTTATATATCAAAGTAAACACAAGCAAAATAATGAAATGATAAACAAGAAGTAAGCGAGAGATGAACACTGACTGACGGGCTCACGCGGTTTAGCCAATCACAGGCCATGATTTACTTACAGGTATCACACATTTAAAATAGGCAGTGACAGAATTTCTTCCCTTGCTTGTGTTTACTGTATTATATCTACAATTGTATGAGTTCCATTTGGTATTTTATATATTTTTTTTATATGTGAGAAATTTCATATCGTTAAAAAAATACTATATCTCTATTTCATATTATCATTGTCAAATCCTTTTTCACATCCTTTCTTAAATTTCATATTTTTTCTTCTGTAATACCGTATATATTCTCACCTAGAGTGTATATTGTCTACTTCCATGATCTATTTATCGCTCTCTCTCTCTCTCTCCTGACCACTGCCCTACCCCCTATAGTGCCAAGTCAACTATTAGCCCAGTTGGCACTCTAAGGCTGGCACTGCACCGGTATGAACCACTATAGTACCACCACAACCACCACCACCACACCCTGCCTTGGCCCTTACACTGCCTGGCTCTCATTCTTCTGGCTGTCATTAGGCGATTGCTATGCAGTTTAACCCTTTCATGTACACTCGACCAAAAAACAATCTTTACACTAACGCTCTCAACATTCTGGAAGCGAGTCGAAATCTTATGATAATACCTCACAGACGTATGATTCACCCGATGCATTCCGTTCACACTAGATTAATTACAGCACACCAGTGTAAAACAAATTTTGTGGTCGAGTGTACGGGAGGACGCACCTGAGTCTTCCTGGGATACTTTAAAGCCTGTGTGACCATCAACGGAGTTTAGTAACCTTTATTTTAGTTTTATTTATTTTATTTTGTTCAACCCCGGGAGTTGTCTTTGAGCGAACTTATTGGCAGTAAAATAATTTTGGAGAGCTAATTATGAGATAAGGAAAATGTTTTACATAAATATGTTAGCGGCATCTTAGGAGCCTGAGAGGGTTAAGGGGGTAGAATATATTTATTGGTCGATTTACTATTATTATTATATATATATTTTTTTTTCCCTCCCTAGACCTCCATTAAGCTTAAGAAAACATCCCCAAGACATCTTCTAGATAAATATTATACATATTTCGGTAGAAAAATTTCCAGGCCAAAGGCCGGTTACTCTTAAAATTACAGGTCGCCAGGAAAAAAATACACCTAAATAGCACGAAAGGTCTTAAAATTAACAACGAAATGGGGCGAAAGGTGTTAAATTCGCCAAACTAATGAGCCGAGCGAGCGTCTAAAAAACTCAAAACTAATGGGGCTAATCACGAGGGAGAATAGGGCCCAGAAAAACGACCCATCTCCCCTTAACACTGTCTCATTGTTACGGCTGTCATTATTCGATTGTTATGTTGTTTAAGGGGGTAGGGTTTATTTATTGGTCGATTTATTTATACAGTACCGGTATACAGTATATATATATATATTTTTTTTTTCTTTTTTAGTTTCTTGTGTTGATCTCTGACCGTTTTGGTGGTCAGTCCTCAAGGCATTAGTGAGTTGAGTCTACAATTAGGCCTTGTAATTGGGGTTGGGTGTGACAGGGATCTGCCTTGTGTGGGCCGATCGGCTTTCTGCAGACTCCCATTTTCTTATGTTTGTGCCATGAAATATATGCAAAAAGTTTTCGGATAATCTCGCCGAGGTATCCGCCGAACCATCGCTTAATTCGCCGAAGACGTCACAGAACATACGCCGAGGATTTGTTCATTCTTCGCATTATTTCGCAATATTTTATTCAAATGTAACCGTTCTCGCTGAGGTCATCGGCGAACCATCGCTCAATTTGCCGAGGACTTCGCATAATGTCACCGATTACGTCGTATCCATCGGCGACATCGTCGCCGAGTGTAAACTTGTCAACGGGTTTTAACGATCAAAATCGTTGACGCACAAATTTGTTGCGAATTGACACAACTACGTCCTCGGCGACGAAAATCTTATGAAATTGTATCAGTGGGAAAGGGGCATAAGAGGGTTTATTGAGATTGTATTTACCCATTTGAGTCGCATAGGTAGATTACAAACTAAAGAAAATTGTCAAATGGTAACCAGAATATGATGAAAATTACCTAATGGTGGTGAAGGGGTTAAGTCTAGGGTATTATAGGAACTCCTAGGCGCCTGGACTGCAAGAACAAAATATACTACACGGTGTAAAGGCGCTCCTCCTGAGATAGGGTAGTCTCTGGTTTTCTTGGGTTTGTTCGTCCCTACCAGACTCTGACTCGGTAGTATTCTCTGGTGTTAGCAGTCCCCCTGGTATCTGAAAGGGGTGTTTCCGGGTGGATGGGACTCGATAGCCTTGGCGGGCAACCCATCTAGGGGAATAAACCCTAAACAAATTACCAATGGGTGACACGCTAATCGGTGCCACTTGCAGGTGGCGATTTTTTTAACAGATCAGATAACAGATTGGCTTTGACGAAACTTTAGTAGAGCACCTTCATGCGGTACACGAATAGATAACATTGATTTGGGGGGTTAATATTAAATGACGTCCCAACTCCCACGAGTATAATTATGATCCAAAAGAATCGTCGAATGCGACCTTATAATAGCTCAAATGATCTATAATCCAAAATGCTAAATGTGTCAAATACCGTACTTTAATTATGGTAAAAATACTGCCACAAATAACTGCTCCGTGGATTATTCGGAGCATTACAATGCGAATAAACAATAAATAATTGCTTCAAATCGTGCATGTACAGTTTCTTCTTTTTATACTATTTTGTGTAATATTTCCCAAAGATAATTATTCTCTGTTGACCTTCAATAATATGTTAAAGAGGCGAAAAGGAAGTGTTTCTGACTAGAGAGTAGCCCGAACTGTTCATTAAAATTCCTAAGGTTAGGCATGCAGTGTTCTCATTCATTCTTGGTACTGTGGCTAAATATAGTTAATAAGGGTTGGCAGTGAAAGAGCAACGTGAAGTATGTGGCTAGGATAATACCGGATGTGGTGGTGGTGTGGTATGGGGGGGGGGGGGGGGGGCTGAAGAGGTGGTGGAGATGGTGGTGGTGAAGAGGTGATTGTATGGTGGGGAGGTGGTGAAAAGGTGGTTGTGTGGCGGTGGTGGTGAAGTGGTGGTGGTGGTGAAGAGGTGGTTGTGGGGTGTGATAGTGATGGTGAGGTGGTTGTGGGGTGGTGGTGTTGGTGAGGTGGTGGTGGTGGTGAAGAGGTGGTTGTGGAGTGATAGTGATGGTGGTGGTGAGAAGGTGGTTGTGGGGTGGTGGTGGTGTTGGTGAGAAGGTGGTGGTAGTGGTGATGTTGGTGTGGTAAGGAGGTTGTGTGGTGGTGGTGAAGAGGTGGTTGTGGGGTGTGATAGTGATGGTGGTGGTGAGAAGGTGGTTGTGGGGTGGTGGTGGTGTTGGTGAGAAGGTGGTGGTAGTGGTGATGTTGGTGTGGTAAGGAGGTTGTGTGGTGGTGGTGGTGAAGAGGTGGTTGTGGGGTGTGATAGTGATGGTGGTGGTGAGAAGGTGGTTGTGGGGTGGTGGTGGTGTTGGTGAGAAGGTGATGGTGTGGTAAGGAGGTTGTGTGGTGGTGGTGGTGGTGAAGAGGTGGTTGTGGGGTGTGATTGTGATGGTGGTGGTGAGGTGGTTGTGGGGTGGTGGTGGTGTTGGTGAGAAGGTGGTGGTGGTGGTGGTGGTGATGGTGTGGTAAGGAGGTTGTGTGGTGGTGGTGGTGAAGAGGTGGTTGTGGGGTGTGATGGTGATGGTGGTGGTGAGAAGGTGGTTGTGGGGTGGTGGTGGTGTTGGTGAGAAGGTGGTGGTGGTGGTGGTGGTGATGTTGGTGTGGTAAGGAGGTTGTGTGGTGGTGGTGAAGAGGTGGTTGTGGGGTGTGATGGTGATGGTGGTGGTGAGAAGGTGGTGGTGGTGTTGGTGAGAAGGTGGTGGTGGTGGTGGTGATGTTGGTGTGGTAAAGAGGTTGTGTGGTGGTGGTGAAGAGGTGGTTGTGGGGTGTGATGGTGGTGGTGAGGTGGTGATGGTGAGAAGGTGGTGGTGGTGGTGGTGTGGTAAGGAGGTTGTGTGGTGGTGGTGAAGAGGTGGTTGTGGGGTGTGATGGTGAGAAGGTGGTTGTGGGGTGGTGGTGGTGAGAAGGTGGTTGTGGGGTGTGATGGTGAGAAGGTGGTTGTGGGGTGTGATGGTGGTGGTGAGGTGGTGATGGTGAGAAGGTGGTTGTGGTGGTGATGTTGGTGTGGTAAGGAGGTTGTGTGGCGGTGGTGAAGAGGTGGTTGTGGGGTGTGATGGTGATGGTGGTGGTGAGAAGGTGGTTGTGTGGTGGTGGTGGTGGGGAGAAGGTGGTGGTGATGTTGGTGTGGTGAGGAGGTGGAGTGGGGTGGTGCTGGTGAGCAGGTGGTGGTGAAGAGGTGATGGTGTTGGTGAGAAGGTGGTTGTTTGGTGGTGGTGGTGATGTTGGTGTGGTAAGGAGGTGGTGGTGGGGTGGTGCTGATGGTTGTGAGCAGGAGGTGGTGGGGTGGGGTGGTGGTGGTGAAGAGGTGATGGTGAGATGGTTGTGGGTGGAAGTGGTGAGCAGGTGGTTATGAGGTGGGATGGTAGTGGTAGTGGTAGTGGTGGTGGTGGCGATGGTGTTGTGGGGTGGTGGTGGTGGTGAGTAGGTGATGGTAGTGGTGAGGTGGTTCTGGAGTGGGGATTTGGTTGTGGTGTGGGGAGGTGGTTGCTAGCCATATAAATTTAATTGAATCTCATTCCTTTTTGTTACTCAGTTGCCAACTCTAACTAATGCAAATGCACTCTTGATTACGAATACATCTGTATAGAAAGAGATTGGTTTGGGAAATTAGTCAATTAGGAAGTGAGACTTTGTTATCCTTACGATGGTGAAGACACTTTACTTTTTAAATGCAGAGATTTTCACGATTTTTGTTTTGTTTTTATCATATACATATCCAAAGTACACTGACCACGTTATTTTCCCA
>CM064530.1:15033883-15088883 GCA_032716605.1 Paralithodes platypus
CCATTTGAGTCGCATAGGTAGATTACAAAACTACAAGAAAATTGTCAAATGGTAATCTGAATTTGATGAAAATTGACCTAATGGTGGTGCAGGGGTTTAAGTCTAGGGTATCTATAGGAACTCCGAGGCGCCTGGACTGGCAAGAGGAACAAAATATACTACACGGTGTATAATGCGCTCCTCCGGAGATAAGGTAGTCTCTGGTTTTCTTGGGTTTGTTCGTCCCTACCAGACTCTGGACTCGGTAGTATTCTCTGGTGTTAGCAGTCCCCCTGGTATCTGAACGGGGTGTTTTCCGACGGTGGATGGGACTCGATAGCCTTGGCGTGGCAACCCCATCTAGGGGAATAAACCCTAAACAAAATTACCAATGGGTGACACGCTAATCGGTTGCCACTTGCAGGCTGGCGATTTTTTTAACAGATCAGATACCAGATTGGCTTTGACGAAACTTTTTTAGTTAGACCGCACCTTCCATGTCGGTAACACGAATAGATTAACATTGATGTTGGGGGGTTAATATTAACATGACGTCCCAACTCCCACGAGGTATAATTATGATCCAAAAGAATCGTCGAATGCGTACCTTATAATAGCTCAAATGATCTATAATCCAAAATGCTAAATGTGTCAAATACCGTACAATTTAATTATGTGGTAAAAATTGACTGCCACAAATAACTGCTCCGTGGATTATTCGGAGGCTTACAAATGCGAATAAACAATAAAAATAATTGCTTCAAAATTCGTGCATGTACAGTTTTCTTCTTTTTATACTATTTTGTGTAATATTTCCCAAAGATAATTATTCTCTGTTGACCTTCAATAATATGTTAACAGAGGCGAAAAGGACGTGTTTCTGACTAGCGCAGTAGCCCCGAACTGTTCATTAAAATTCCTAAGGTTTAGGCATGCCCGTGTTCTCATTCATTCTTGGTACTGTGGCTAAATATAGTTAATACGGTTGGCAGTGAAAGCCGCAACGTGAAGTATGTGGCTAGGATAATACCGGATGTGGTGGTGGTGTTGGTATGGGGTGGGGGGGGGGGGGCTGAAGAGGTGGTGGAGATTGGTGGTGGTGAAGAGGTGATTGTATGGTGGGGAGGGGTGGTGAAAAGGTGGTTTGTGTGGCGGTGGTGGTGAAGTTGGTGGTGGTGGTGATGAAGATGTGGTTGTGGGGTGTGATAGTGATGGGTGTGGATGGTGGTTGTGGCGGGTGGATGGTGTGGTGAGGTGGTGGTGGTAGGTGACAGAGGTGGTTGTCGGAGTGATAGTGATGGTGGTGGTGAGAAGGTGGCTTGTGGGGGGGTGTGTGGTGTTGGTGAGAAGGTGGTGGTAGAGTGGTGATGTTGGTGTGGTAAGGAGGTTTGTGTGGTGGTGGTGACCATAGGTGGTTGGCGGTGTGATAGTGATGGTGGTGGTGAGAAAGGTGGTTGTAGGGTGGTGGTGGTGTTGGTGAGAAGGTTGGTGGGTAGTGGTGAGTGTTTTGGTGTGGTTAAGGAGGTGGTGTGGTGGTTGTGGTGAAGAGGTGGTTGGGGGGTGTGGATAGTGATGGTGGTGGGGAGAAGGTGGTTGTGGTCGGGTGGTGGTGGTGTTGGTGAGATGTGATGGTGTGGTAAGGAGGGTTGTGTGGTGGTGGTGGTGGTGAAGAGGGGTGTGGTGTGGGGGTGTGATTGCTGATGGTGGTGGTGAGGGTGGTTTGTGTGGTGGTGGTGGTGTTGGTGAGAAGGTGGTGCGTGTGGTGGTGGTGGATGGTGTGGGAAGGAGGTTGTGTGGTGGGTGGTGGTGAAGAGGTGGTTGTTGGGGTGTAGATGGGGATGGTGGTGGTGAGAAAGGTGGTGTGGGGGGTGGTGGTGGTGTTGGTGAGAAGGTGGTGGTGGTGGTGGTGGTGATGTTGGTGTGGTAAGGAGGTTGTGTGGTGGTGGTGAAGAGGTGGTGTGGGGTTGTGATTGGGTGAGTGGTGGTGGGTGAGAAGGTGGTGGTGTGGTCGTGTGGTGAGAAGGTGGTGGTGGTGGTGGTGATGTTGTGGGTGGTTAAAAGAGGTTTTGTGGTGGTGGTGAAGAGGTGGTTGTGGGGTGTGATGGTGGTGGTGAGGTGGTGATGGTGAGAAGAGTGGGTTGGTGGTTGTGGTGTGGGTAACGGAGGGGTGTGTGTGGTGGTGTGGTGAAGAGTTGGTGGTTGTGGGGTTGTGATGGTGAGAAGGTGGTTGTGGGTGGTGTGTGGTTAAGGTGGTTGTGGGGTGTGATGGTGAGAAGGTGGTTGTGGGTGTGTGATGGTGGTGGTTGAGGTGGTGATGGTGAGAAGAGTGGTTGTGGTTGTGATGTTGTGTGTGGTAAGGAGGTTGTGTTGCGGTGGTGAAGAGGGTGGTCTGTGGGGTTTGATGTGTGATGGTTGGTGGTGAGAAGGTGGTTTGTGTGGTGGTGTGGTGGGGAGAAGGTGTTGGTGATGTTGGTGGTGGTGAGGTAGGTGGGAGTGGGGTGGTGCTGGTGAGCAGGTGGTGGTGAAGACGGTGATGGTGTTGGTGAGAAGGTGGTTGTTTGGTGGTGGTGGTGATTGTTGGTGTGGGTTAAGGCGGTGGTGGGTGGGGTGGTGCTGATGGTTGTGAGCAGGAGGTGGTGGGGTCTGGGGTGGTGGTGGTTGAAGACGTGATTGGTGAGATGGTTGTGGGTGGAAGTGGTGAGCAGGGTGGTTATGATGTGGGATGGTAAAGTGGTAGTGGTAGTGGTGGTGGATGGCGATGGTGTTGTGGTGTTGGGGTGTGTGTTGAGTAGGTGATGGTAGTGGTGAGGTGGTTCTGGAGTGGGGATTTGGTTGTGGTGTGGGGAGGTGGTTGCTAGCCATAATAAAATTAATTGAATCTCATTCCTTTTTGTTACTCAGGTGCCAACTCTAATACTAATGCAAAATGCACTCTTGATTACTGAAAATCACATCTGTATAGAAAGAGATTGGTTTGGGAAATTAGTCAATTAGGAAGTGAGACTTTGTTATCCTTACGATGGTGAAGACACTTTACTTTTTAAATGCAGAGATTTTCACGATTTTTGTTTTGTTTTTATCATATACATATCCAAAGTACACTGACCACGTTATTTTCCCAAGCGACGGAAATATTTATTTTGATTATAATAGATGGGTTCTACTAATTTTCAGTGTCATGTCAGTTTTAGTTTTACTTATTGTTGCTACACTTTTGCTGGTGCCCATAATGCTATAAACCGTCGAGAATATTAAATCGTTTACCTTTGAGAGGATGAGTTAGGATTACTCTAAAAGATAATGTGTAACGGATGAAAAAAAAAAAAAAAAAAAAAAAAAAAAAAGGAGACGGGTAGGATTATAGAAAGAATTGTGTATGGAGAGAGAGAGAGAGAGATGCTGAAGAAACTGAGATTGCAGAAGGGGAAGGGATGAAAGCATTCTCTCACTTCCTCTTTGCATTCCTTCATCCCCTTGCATTCCTTCCTCTTACCACCTTCCCTACTCCTTATTTTTCTTTTAACAAACATCTCATCCTCGTTAACTTTTTATATTTGCTTTGTTCGTGTTAGTCGAAGGTAATCTTGTTACCATTCTTTTTTGTCGTACCCATTATTTTGTTTACAAATACAGTATTTAAAAACTTTGTTGACACATAACTGACACGTCTCTCTCTCTCTCTCTCTCTCTCTCTCTCTCTCTCTCTCTCTCTCTCTCTCTCTCTCTCTCTCTCTCTCTCTCTCTCTCTCCTTCTCTCTCTCTCTCTCTCTCTCTCTCTCTCTCTCTCTCTCTCTCTCTCTCTCTCTCTCTCTCTCTCTCTCTCTCTCTCTCTCTCTCTCTCTCTCTCTCTCTCTATCTCTCTCTCTCTCTCTCTCTATCTCTCTCTCTATCTCTCTCTCATCTCTCTCCTCTCTCTCCTCGGTTCCCAGAAAGGTTGGTTCTATGAAGACCGTTTGTAGACTTCCTTCCTGCCCACACTAATACCCACACCCACAAGTCTACGCCCAAAGCCTCCCACCTTACGTCTACACCCACAGTCCTCCCCCACCTTAAGTCTACACCCCAACACACACCCTCATATCCACACACACCCACACGCGCGCGCGCAAACACTCACACACACCCACTTCATGTCTAAACACACACACGTCAAACCATAGGTGACGGTTTTTTTTTTTTTTTTTTTTTTTACCCTATGCGAGTGATGGAAACAAAAGGCAGAACTGTCTGTGGCATGTGCCTGCACCAGAGTTGACAGAGTGACAGGGTCAAAATCAAGGGACGTTCGAGCCAAAATGCATGGACACACGGAGTTTGAAGCAATTTCAGTCATAGGAAGAGGGAAAGACTTATTCTGGGAGAGAGTTCTAGAGCTCAGCTGTTGAATAGAAGAAAGATTGAGAATACAGTTTCACTCTAGAGTAGGGGTGGGATTGTGTTGCAAGACGGGTGCTACGTGCTCTACGAAGAGGGGGTGGTATACACTGAGAGAGGTCTGTGGAACACTGATTATTGTAATAACGGTAGAATAGTGAGAGAGATGCAACATAGCAACTTTTGGCCAATGTACTCCAGATACGGTAATTATTGCTCTAAATAAAATTATTTACCCTATTATGTCCGAGGGGGATCCTTTTGAACCTCCCCAGCTCCGCTCCATTTGTTTCGAGATTTTTAGACATTTGAACCCATTAGTTTGGCAGTAATAAGACGCTTCACCCCATGTAGATATCGATTGGTTTTTCTTGTGAGCGATACCGAGCTTGAAACTTGGGATAAATCGACCTTCGGACGGGACATTTATGTACGGTATCGCAAAATGTACAAATTTAGCTTCGTAGGGGTCTGGGTCGGCCTTTCTTTGATTTGAAGGAAGTCTGGGAGGAGGTTAAACTAAAATACCCAATACAATAATTGAACAAAATATCATAATAACCCCCAATAAGTCTGACCAGAAAGTCTTAGTACCAGTGACGTCCCTTTTATTTTAATCTGGCAACTATTAGATTGATTTTTTTGTCAGATTAGGAAGGACCTCTAGCAATAATAAAGCTTCAAACTATCTCAATCCAACTTTTAACTACCACAGATCCTTCCTAAGCTTCATAATCTAATCTAAGTATAGCTAGAATACAATATAAGACACACACATCACTGGTATTCAACGGGTTAATTAGACTGCAAAAAGGGCGAGCTTGACGGGGCATACATCTGCCTGGCGCGTAATTTACCTCAAGATTAAGGGGGGGGGGGAATGGTTGGTTTTTCTGGACCCCCTTCTCCCTCGTGTTTAGCCTCATTAGTTTTGAGATTGTAAGACGTTCGGCCCATTAGTTTGGGGATTTTAACACTTTTTCGCGCCAATTCGTGGTCAATTTTAAGACCATTCGTACCATTTAGGCGTCTAATTTTTTCCTGGCGAGCGATATGGAGCCTGTAATTCTAAGAGGAACCGAGCCTTCGGCTGGGACATTTTGCTATCGAAAAATTTACAAATTTATCATGAAAGGGAGTCTAGTTTTTTTTTTTTTTTTTTTTTTGAAAGCTTGATGGAGGTCTAGCGGGAAAACTAAAAAAAAAAAAAAAAATGCATTAAATAGGCCCAAAAATAACTACTACCCTCCTTAAGAACTCTATACATGGGTGTTGATATTGTTGGATCAAATGTTCTTTTTTCATAGATTAACATTTGCAACAACAGTCATGCTGGCGCCAACACTAAGCTACACTCTTAATGGCTCATTAACTCACTCTTACTCACTCACTTACTCTCACTCTCTCTCTCTAAAAGGTGTCCCAAAATAAGCGCGCCAAACTTTAGAATTAAGTACGGTATTATAAAGTACCGGTATATATGTTTACAATGTTATAGAAGACAAATTCCAAATCTCTACCATTGCAGAAGTATTGGATGTTGAAAATGGTATGCACTCGCTCTCTCTCTCTCTCTCTCTCGCTCTCTCTCTCTTCTATATTGTGCCAGGGTCGTTTATATAAGCTCTAATGTCATACTGTTCTTTTGTCCTTAATGAGTGCTGAGTGAGGAGAGAACAATAAGTTTTATTTTTCACTTAAGATTTTACTTTCATCCCAGAATTGAGGACAAAGTGACTCACAGAAAACTTATTCTAGTTTGTGTACCTCAATAGGGGGGGGGGGGGGGGCACACACACACACACACATAAAACACACAGCTATATTTACCCTCTAAAGAACCACCTAACCACTCCCATGCACCCACCCCCATCCAGTCTCTCCAGGCCTCCACTCCCCCTTCCCCTCACATCCACACCAACATCTAGCTTCTGCAGCCTCACAATCTATGGACGGTCACCTGTTAATAACACTAGCCCAGCTTACGTTTGGGGGTTTATTTTGGGGTTCTGGTTTATTTAGTATACAGGGTTTTGATTGTGTTAAGGGGAGATCTCCACTTGAGGGATTTTTTTCTTGACCCCTTTCTCCCTCATGTTTAGCTCCATTGCTTTTGATATTATAAAACGTTTGCCCCATTAGTTTAGAGATTTTAAGAACTTTCACCCCGTAGTAAGACCTTTTGTGCAATTCAGGTGTCGATTTTATCCTGGCGAGCGATAGCGAGCCTGTAATTTAAGAGGAACCGGCCTTCGGCCGCGACATTTTTCTACCGAAAAATTTACAAATTTATCTTGAAAGGGACTCAAGGGGGTGTAATTTTAAGCTTGATGGAAGTCTAGGGAACAAACTAAATACCTCCCCTTAAGCCATTGTCAAGTCATGTATATTTAATTTGTAGAACAATATATATAAAGTACAGGCTCGCTATCGCTTGCCAGGAAGCAATCGACACCTAAATGGCACAAAACGTCTAAAAATTGATAGATGTTGGGCGAAATGTCTTCAAATCGCAAAACAAGCGGGGCGAAAGTCTAAAAATCTTAAAACTTATGTGGCTAAACATGAGGGAGAAAGAGGTTCGCGAAAAAAAACCCTTAAGTGAAAACAAAATATCTCCTTAAAGAATGCAGTGATATTATACTGCAACTCTCCATACTAATTTGATGTAGCTGAACCGGAAGGTAATGTGATGGGAGAGAAATATCCCCTTGAGGTATTCTTCACTCCATCATTGGTGGCATAGGTCCTACCCAACAATTTCTGGTACAGTTTAAAGGGAGATGGGTCATTTTTATCTGCTCATTTGGAGTTATATTTTTATTATTTTATTAGTCCCTAGACCTCCATCAAGCTTAAATAACACACCTGCCCAAGACCCTCCTTCACGATAAATTTGTACACTTTTCGGTTACAGGTTCGCTATCGCTCGCCTGGAAAAAATAAACACCTAAATGACACAAAAAATCTTAATATTGACAAATTAATGAGGCGAAAGGTCTTAAAATCTGAAAACTAATGGTGCTAAACATGAGGAAGAAGAGGGACCAGAAAAACGGCCCATCTCCCTTTATACATAAAACAGTGACAGGTACTTGCGCAGGTGGTTATACAGGCGATTGTACGGTCGCGCTAATAAATCATGTCTCAGCCGTCATTACGTTTGGCTAGCTCTGTGCTGTATTAATGTCTGTCGGATGTTGATTAGGGTGAGTAAGTGTAGGAACGTGTTTGTATATCTCACTTGAAATGAATGACTAAAGTTTATATATTATGGATACCAATTATTGATCAAAATATACTTGGTGCCCAGACATCACTAATTAGGCCGATTGTACCTCCTATAATGATATAATTACGGCATTATTGATTTCATTGAAGGGGAGATTTCCACTAGAGGGATTTTTGTCTGGACCGCTTTCTCCCTTATGTTTAGCCCCCTTGATTTTGAGATTTTCAGACGTTCGCCCCATTAGTTTGAAGATTTTAAGAACCTTTGCCCCATTTTCTGTAATTTCTGTCTATGTTAAAACTTTCGTGCCATATATGTCGAATTTTCCCTGGCGAGCGATAGCGAGCCAGTAACTTAACTTAACTTAACATTTTTCTACCAAAATATTTACAAATTTATCTTTAAGGGGGTCTAGGGGGTGTAATTATAAGCTTGATGGAGGTCTAGGGAACAAACTGAAACCGTCTCCTTGAACCCTTGTATGTAATTAACGTACCGGTAATTGCGAATCTATATTTGTGGCCCAAAGCAAGAAAATGGTTTGCTAAGGGGAGATGGGCCGTTTTTCTGGACCAATTTCTCCCCAATGTTTAGCCCCATTAGTTTTGACATTCTAAGACGTTCAGTACATTAGTTTGGCGATTTTAATATCTTTCGCCCCATTTCGTTGTCAATTTTAAGACCTTTCGGGCCATTTACCTGTCTATTTTTCCTGGCAGCGAAAGCGAGCCTGTAATTTTGAGAGAAACCGGCCTTCGGCCGGGATATTTTTCTACAGAAAAATTTACAAATTTATCTTGAAGGGGGGTCTAAGGTGTTTTGTTTTAAGCTTGATGGAGGTATAGCGTGGAAACTAAACAAAATATATGAATAACTGAATAAAGACCTAAAAAAACAGCCCATCTCCCCTTAAGTATTCGTTGTTGTTGTTGTTGTTGTTGTTTTGTTTTCCATTACTAGGAAATGCTAAATATGTGCTTCAGTGTAGGAGTTTATTATAAGAAAGCCTGAGCATAAAGCAACTCAGTATGTTTCCTTCTATCGGTGATACGTATATAACTTTAAGAGTCGGACTGGGAATGTGACTAATGTATATATATTTTGGTTGACAGCATTTCGGGTATTTTGTGGCATTGATGCACACGAGAGAGAGGAGAGGAGAGGAGAGGAGAGGAGAGGAGAGGAGAGGAGAGGAGAGGAGAGCGAGAGCGAGAGACCAACATGCCAAGGGAACATAGGGGTCAAGCATCACTATGTTATGTCTAGTTTCTATAAAAAATAAATAACTCCTTGGCATTCAGTATAATTGTTATGCCCCAAAACCCAAACACACACATACCAAATTCCCTGAGCAGTAAACAAATGAACTGGTCTATCGTGCACGCTTCATCAACTTCTACCAATAAATCAAAGAGTTTACACATTCAATTATTTAGACAGAGATATATCGGTATATATATATATATATTACGCAAAGTAATTAGTCATTCGGTCAATCATATTACTCACTGTACAATTATGAGCACTAGCTCCTCACTCATAAGTCTGTATGGTACTCAAACGAAACAATACAATGCGTTATTCATATACCAGGTGCTTCAGAATATATATAGCTTTAAAAGTATAGACATTCATATCGGTGCATATTCCTTATTACTCACGATTATTACTTACCTAGTTGTTCGACCAGTCAATTATATAGACACTGCATTTTACCTGCTAATTCAAAAATACAAAACAATAAAAAATCACAAATATGCAAATTGCGCTTTTTTAGTATGTTGATATACTGTAGTCAACTACATTGTATATCTTGCACTCTACCTGATCATCAGTCAATTGATAATAATCACTTTTATTTGTTCCATAGAAATACAATTACAATAAATTCTAACAAAATTTGACCTAGCTCTTTGATGAAAGGTACCGGTAACATCTTTTAAGAGCCAGTTAGATAATCTATGTATGTTCTTCCAAATTGGTTTATTCTTGGGCACTGAGAAGAAAATATTTGAGATAAAGAAACTATTACAGTATTACTAGTAAAAACAGCAATGTTGAAAATGGTGTATATAATTAATGAATTACAATATTGTTGTAGTCAGTCAGAATTACATTTTGTACTCATTTTTGAGAGTAAAGTGGAGTATGAAGGATTTTGTGCTGTGATATTATAAAGACAAATCTGTAGCATATTTCAAACTTTCATAATCTCATGTATTTGTTTTAATGAGTTTAAAGTTATATAGATAATTAGATAATCAATATACACATTACAGTTTAAAGTTATATAGATAATTAGATAATCAATATACACATTACAGTTTAAAGTATATAGATAATTAGATAATCAAATATACACATTACAGTTTAAAGTTATATAGATAATTAGATAATCAATATACACATTACAGTTTAAAGTTATATAGATAATTAGATAATCAATATACACATTACAGTTTAAAGTTATATAGATAATTAGATAATCAATATACACATTACAGTTTTCTAGTCAGTTAGTCACTTGGCTACCACCAGTCCACCACCCAGAACTAGTTAGGACCATCGATCATTCAATACTTTGATCAGGAGCAGAGCAGTCAAAATTTATAATCGGCCGAATCGGCCTTAGTGTAAAAGTTATAAATCGATAAGCCGAGTTAAACCAGATGAATGTAGCTATTGTAAGCTGGTTAATAATGTACTCGCCCGTGTGTTAAGATTCCTAGGAGTCTTAAACACGGAAATAAGCACCGCGGTAAAGAGATTACCGGTACCAGTATATACCCCAACACTTCACTTTCCTTTGTACCCGTCTACAAGAGTCAGTTCAGCACCCCACGACACAAACAGACAGGCAAGACTGAATCCACCCAAGCCACTCCGGCACCAACAGGATCATGTGGTACTTACAGCAGACTTCTGAACTTGGATTATCCGGATCGCTTCTGGTGATACGCAAATACTCCCTTAAGGGGGGGTGACCTGTTTTTGTTCTGTCCTTTTCTACCTTTCTCTGGCTTGTATCCATTTGGCCCCATTCAGCCTACTGTTTTAAGACTTTTATCCCCATCCAGGTGTCAATTTTTTACTGGTGAGCGGTAGCGAGCCAGCATATTTTTAATTTTGTTTGACAGCAGGCTAAATTTGTACATTTTTCGATAGAAAAAATTCTCCGGCGAAGCCGGATTTCTTCATATAACGGTGGCTCGCTATCGCTCGCCAGGAAGAAATCGACACCTAGATGGGGATAAACGTCTTAAAATAGTTGGCTGAATGGGGCCGAATGGATAAAAGCCAGAGAAAGAGAGAAAAGGACAGAAATAACAAAAAGCAGGTCACCCCCCTTAAACACAATTATTGTCGGGGGTCCAGGGGAGCTTCCTAGTCTACGGAGGCCAAAATAACCTAGAGGTACACACGCGCGGCATTGTGTAAAAACAGTTGGTTTTAATGTTAAGAACAGACTTCATAAAAAATATATAATTCTGTGTCTGAGACTGTTGCAGGACGAGGACCTCTTATCTTCCTAATATGTTGGCAATTGTTACACGATAATCCTATATTAAATTTAGGAAGGACCTGTGGAGATGAAAACATTTATTGTGATGGCCGACCTATATCTTCGTTCTAGATATCGTTCTTATTCAGAGCTAAACCAACAGATGGATGGACGATAGTTTCATTAAGGGGGGTCATCGGCTTTTTTGTATCTTTCTCTCCTTTTCTCTCTTTCCCTGGCTTGTATCCATTCGGCCCCGTTCAGCCAACTGTTTAAAGACGTTTATCCCCATCCAGGTGTCGATTTCTTCCTGGCGAGCGATAGCGAGCCAGCATTGTAATGAGAAATCCGGCTTCGCCGGAAACATTTTTCTATCGAAAAATGTACAAATTTAGCTTGCTGTCAAAACAAAAATATATATATGCGGACTCGCTACCGCTCACCAGGAAAATATTGACACCTGGATGAGGATAAACGTCTTAAAACAGTAGGCTGAATGGGGCCGAATGGATACAAGCCAGAGAAAAAGAGAAAAGGAAAGAAAAGAAGCGAGGTGGGTTCTACTCAAACTGTTCGTAATTATACAAAAAGGAACATTTTGAGTGGAACGTCATAAATATATCGTCTGTCTTTTGCTTGCCGATTACGTTTGCTGTGCCCACAAACACGGACTACAAGGGGAAAACAAACCAGCAAGCACACAACCGAAGTGAACAATCGTGGCCACGTTTAGTTGGGCAATATGATGCAATACGTAACGCAAACTTAGAGATAATGCAATATATTGATACAAGCCCACACTAAAGGATCGAAAGCAGAGTAAGAAGGCTCTCCTACACCCACCAATCCTTCCAGCTATAACGTACGCTAAATGACACCGTAAACGAATAGTATCCTTTCTAGTTAAAACCTTGTATAAATAATGAAGTTCTCGCACCCCAGAGATGACGTAACAATGAAGCTCTCTCCCCACCCCCCTAATTCCTACAGTAAATAAACAAACTTTCTACCCTTTCTATTTATCTTGGTTAAAACCTTCCGTAACCAGCGCAGTAAATGGATAACATAAAAATGGCTCTCCACCACACACCAGTCTCTGTTTAAGGGGAGGTATTTAGTTTGTTCCCTAGACCTCCATCAAGCTTAAAATTACGCCCCCTTGAATCCCTTTCAAGATAAATTTGTACATTTTTCGGTAGAAAAATGTCCCGGCCGAAGGCCGGTTCCTCTTAAATTACAGGCTCGCTATCGCTCGCCAGGATAAGATCGACACCTGAATTGCACGAAAGGTCTTAATATGGGGTGAAAGTTCTTAAAATCGCTAAACTATACGGGCAAACGTTTTATAATATCAAAAGCAATGGGGCTAAACATGAGGGAGAAAGGGGTCAAGAAAAAAATCCCTTAAGTGGAGATCTCCCCTTAATAACACTAAATAGCACAGTAAATAAAAACCCTAACAATGGCTCTCCCCCACCCACCAACTTCTGTAATTATAACTCTAAATAACACAGTAAATGGATAACCTAACAATGGCTGTCCCCTACCCACCCGTCAACGTAATTCAAACTATCACTAAATAACGCTGTAAACGCAACTACACCCGTCCCCACCTAGGGCAGCATACCAACAAGGCTCCCCCCCACCCACCAGTCCCTCCAGTTAACCCTTTCACGTTCTTGACGCAATTTTGAGCCTATTAGGAATACTTTAAAGCCTTTGTTACCATCAGGGGTATTTAGAAACCTTTAGTTTAGTTACTTCAACCTCTGCAGTTGTCTTTGAGTTAGCTGTGGGCAGAAAACTAATTTTGGAGAGGTAATTATAAAAGTGAGAGAACTATTTCTTATTGCTAATCTGGCAACCTCTGCGTCATATGGTCGTGAGAGAGTTAATACCTACTGTTAATAACCCGGGTAATAGTCTCTACCTACCTGTCTGTCTAGGGAAACCTGTGTGTTCGGCTGCTGGAATGTTAGAGTAAATGACACCGACAACAATGGCACAGACAATAACGACACATTAACCCTTTGAATACCAGCGACGTGGGTTACATTATATTCTACTTATAGTTTGACGATAGTATTCAGCTTAGGAAGAATCTGTGGAGATCAAGGCGTATGTTTTTTCCAAACTTTTACTCTCTTATTCGTGTGTGTGTGTGTGTGTGTGTGTGTGTGTGTGTGTGTGTGTGTGTGTGTGTGTGTGTGTGTGTGTGTGTGTGTGTGTGTGGTTTTGTGCGTGTGGTGCGGTTTTGTGTGTGTGTGTGTGAAAGAGACAAAAGGCAGAGCTGCCTGTGACAAGTGTCCCCCCCAAAAATGAAAGAAAAATAGAGAGCCAAATTCAAGGTGAGTTCGATACAAGGAGCTTGAAGTAGTTGAAGTCTTTGGATGGGGGAAAGAAAGATTGAGGGAGATAATAATGTACTCTTCTGAACACGTTTGTATCCTCTGCCATTTTTACGAGTACCTGTGTTCCGCTCTGGTGCCTCCCTGATCTAGACAGAGGCGCGTTTGGGATTCCTGTGGGGGGCCGCGGGAGGGCACTTTGTCACGGGGCGCGCTATCCTCAAGACGCCCTGATGGATGACGGCGAGGGTGGAGTGGGCGGGGGGGAGGGTAGAGGCACCAACACAAGTTGTGGTCCATACAGTATTTTTGTACTTAAACTATTTCTATTGAAAAGAGCGAAGCGAATTTAGCGCATGTTCAAATATTGTATATACTGTAGTCATGTTCAAATATTGTATATACTGTAGTCATGTTCAAATATTGTATATACTGTAGTCATGTTCAAATTACCGTTAATGTTTTGTTTAGGACTATTTGGTTGGTATTCATTAATTACCGGTAATGTTTTGTTTAGGACTATTTGGTTGGTATTCATTAATTACCGGTAATGTTTTGTTTAGGACTATTTGGTTGGTATTCATTAATTACCGGTAATGTTTTGTTTAGGACTATTTGGTTGGTATTCATTAATTACCGGTAATGTTTTGTTTAGGACTATTTGGTTGGTATTCATTAATTTAATTGGTGTTTGGTGTTGGGGTAAAATAATAAAATATAGAATATGAAAACACAAAAAGTAGAACATTTGTAAATAGGGAGCGACTTTTGAAGGTGGATATACTTGTTAAAACAGAATAGTTACATAGAGGGTTCCATTGACAGTTAAATTCAACTTGACCCACTAGCGATAGTGAACCTAATCCTCTAATTTAGTCATTTCTGAAGAAAACATTTGAAAGAATGTTTTAGACTTTAGAACTGAACCAGCTAAGCAATTCAGTAGCCAACATATGATGCTAGGCTCCTCCAAAATACACGCACATGCCATATTTTGTCACAGTATATTTTAGTAAGTGTGGGAATACAGTACTCATGTTTTACTAATACATTATAAATCACAGGGAAATATTATAGGTAGGTAGGTAGGGGGGTGGATAGATAGATTACAAGGAGTGTTATCAAAGAGCGAGAGAAGAAAAACAACATGTCGGAGGGTTTATGATGTAGAATTAAAACTGAACTAAAGCATAACTTAAATTTGATCCTAATAATATATGCCATAAACATACCGGGGTTCAAACCCAAGACCTCACGGTTACTAATTTACTACATAACCACCCAGCCACTACGCAAACATATACCGTACATATCTACTGTATTTACATCTATTGCCTTGATCCCAAAATAGGTGGACAAGAATTACCCACCTCTATGCACCGCTGTCAAAAAAATTTACCTCCATCCTGTCAACCGTCAGCCGGCGCCCCTCCTCCCACCCAACACTACTTTCACTAACATACCTCTCAACTTAATCCTTCCACCTCACTCTCGGTCTACCTCGCCCTCTCTGCCATTCCAGCTCACTCATGCACTCTTTTTTGTAATTTTCTCCCTCGACCTGAATATGAGATGAATAATTGAGAAGGAAAGGAAACAATAGGTAGGCAAGCGAGGACCAAAGGGTAAGAACAATAAAGAACTGTCAGTCTCTATGGTACCGGGTATAAAAATTATGTGGAGGAAATGAGAGATAAAGGGACAAAGAGGGGAAGAGAAGGAGAGGACGATATTGGAATGATGGTGAGGGAAGTTGGAAGTGTAGGAACGAAAAACAGAAGACATAATGACAAAAGTGAGAGTAAATGGAAAAGTTAAATAAGAAGTACCGTAAAAGAAGATGAAGAAGACGAAGACGAGATGGAAGCATATTGTGGAATAGAAGTGGAATAATATGACAGTGGATCAATAAATAAGTTTGGTAGAAAAAGTGATGACTACTTAAATGAACTGTTACCAGTGTTACGAATGGTGGTGCCAAAACCTCAACACTCACTCAGACACACTCTCGCTCATTGCTTGGATTCCATATGAACACATTACACAACTATGGCTAGATATTAGAGTTTAAGTGGTTCAACACTAGTAAATGTGGAAATTTGTTCTCCTGTAAGATCTGTAATACCTAGAACACTCTTCCCTCAGAAGTTGAAAATAGTTCGTCAGTAGAACAATTAAAGGAGAGAGTAGACTGAATTTTGGCCACTATGCAAGGAGTATGTATGTATGTATATACTCAAGTTCATACCCCATAGCTGGAGGTGCACGAGTCGAAACAGAGCCCGAACAGAAACATTTAAAGTTTCTATTATTTTGGTCCGGGGCCACTTTCGCGTTCCCTCACCCCTTACTTGATCTCGTCTAGTAGGTGAATTTTACAAGGGGAGGATTCCAGCCCCCTGAAGGAAAAAATAAGACAATACAAGAGACGGACAGAAACAGCTAAGGTTATGTAGAGGAAGCCAAACCTCACCTGGAGGATCTCCTCTGAATGGATCGTAAGGTCTTTGAGCAACCAACTATGTTTTGTAACTCCTGGTAACTGATTCTTACTCACTCACACCTCTCTCTCTCGCTCTCTCTCTCTCATCTGGTGATGATGCCGACAACCACTTTTAATATTCTCCACACCTTTCCTTTCCCGCTCTCTCCCCTCCCCCTGGCACCTCCGAGACGACGATAAGGTCAATGAACTGGGTAGAATTTATATCTGACTGAGAGAAGAAGGGGGTCTTTGAAGTTAACACGTTGGAGAGAGAGAGAGAGAGAGAGAGAGAGAGAGAGAGAGAGAGAGAAAGAGAGAAAGAGAAAGAGAGAAAAAGAGAGAGAGAGAGAGAGAGAGAGAGAGAGAGAGAGAGAGAGAGAGATAGAGGCAGAGATAGATAGAGGCAGAGATAGATAGAGGCAGAGATAGATAGAGATTTAATTCAAAACTCTCCATAATAATTCAATAAATTCATAATAGCTCCTAAAGTATCGCACCAGATAGTGTTAACCCTTTCACGCATTTATGACACAGAGGTTGCCAGATTAGCAATAAGAAATAGAGTTCTCTCTCTTATAATTACCTCTCCAATATTAGTTTTCTGCCCACAGCTAATTCAAAGACAACTGCAGAGGTTGAAGTAACTAAACTAAAAGTTTCTAAATACCCCTGATGGTAACAAAGGCATTAAAGTATCCCCAATAGGCTCAAAATCGCGTCATATGTCGGAAAGGGTTAATTTAAAGTTTCTTTCACCTCAACTGTACAGTATAGTACAGTAGGTATAAACATTTGATTAACACTCTTTTTCAATTAAAGTTTCTCTCTAACGCAAACTGTAACTTCATAAAGCAGCTAAGCAAAGTCTATGTAGTCAACGTTTTATAAGGCTTGTTGATAGGTTAACGTTATCTTAAAAGCGATGTCACACGAGCGCTTTTTCCGCCAATTTGTTTATCATAAAGTTGTTTTCGCAATATTTCTGGGACTTTATGCTGTTATCGAAAACTAGGCTGGAGTTAAATTTTATGTTAGGCAGCTTAAAACTGATACAACTTTAATTGTGAATCTTGCAGACGTGAATTGCTCCAAGATATTGCCGGAAAAAAGGCTCGTATGACACCGGGGAATAGTTGTATGGATGTGACGGACTTCAGCTTTAAGGCAATGTCACACGGGCGTTTTTTCCCGGCAATTTTCGATAAGCAAGTTTGTTCTCGCTATGTCAGTTATATTTTCATTGATATCTAAAACTAGACTCTCTCTCTCATATTTATACACTACACAAATCAAAGTTATTAAAATGTAAATACAATAATTGGGCATATTGTAGGGATTGTATTTGTATCCCTATAATTGGGGTTATTACTATCAATATACCGACAGTATATTGGAGTATATTGTAATGGACACTTTAATATTACCGTACCCTTTTTATACCTTCCTTAACCATATTTGTTTCGAGGGAGGTTTTTCTGGACTTTCCCTGTTTCGCCCCCATAAGTTTGGAGATTTTAAGATGTTTCAGACCATTACTTTGGCAATAAAAAAACGCTTCACCTCAGTCACGTTTAATTTTCTTCTGGGCTAGCAATATCGAGCCTTTAACTTAAGAAATCGGCCTTCGGCTGGAACACTATATTATCGAAAAATCCACAAATTAAGCTTGAAGAGTGTTTGGGTGTGCATTTTTATAGTTTGAAGTAGTCTCGAAAGCCATTTTTGTTAGCCTAAGGAACAAACTCAAATAAATTGTTCGAAATTGGCAAAAAAACAATAAAATCCTCAATAATACTTAAAGCCAATATAATAGCCCCCAGATGTCGGAGCAGATATAGTATTCATCCCATAATGTTGTATTCCCGCAGCCCCTTACATCACCTCATTACACACCATCTGCCTTCAAAGACCCCTCAGCCCTCACCTCATATGCACGGGAGTAGAGTTATGACCTACGCTAAACTCTGTCTGCAGGTCGTCACTCATATGTCACATCAGAGGAAAGTTATGTGTTCTCTATGATATATATGCTCTCTCTCTCTCTCTCTCTCTCTCTCTCTCTCTCTCTCTCTCTCTCTCTCTCTCTCTCTCTCTCTCTCTCTCTCTCTCTCTCTCTCTCTCTCTTCTCTCTCTCTCTTCCTCTCTCTCTCTCTCTCTCTCTCTCTCTCTCTCTCTCTCTCTCTCTCTCTCTCTCTCTCTCTCTCTCTCATAACATTAAGTGTACATGAAATCAAATTAACCTTATGACTGATAATAATACAAATCGATCCTCCTAAATGTACAACTACTGACAAATGTTCGCGAGCTCTTGCAATTTTCTTTATGCAATAATATCCATTTAAAAATTGATGTTCAGATCAAACCAGCTATATATTAGTAAATACATAATTTGAATATATTATTATATAGCGTATACGATCTGAACATCAACCTAATTGGATATAATAATGCATAAAGAGAGATAACAAACATTTATCAGTAGCTGTACATTTAGGAAGGTCGGGTTTATCATTATCAGTCACATTGTTAATTTGATTTCATGTGCAGTAAATTTTATGAGAGAGAGAGAGAGAGAGAGAGAGAGAGAGAGAGAGAGAGAGAGAGAGAGAGAGAGAGAGGAGAGAGAGCCGTGGGAGAGGAGAGGTCAAGAGAAGAGGAGGAGAGAGAGAGAGAGAGAGAGAGAGAGAGAGAGAGAGAGAGAGAGAGAGAGAGATTTATCATACTTCGTCCTTCTGGCCAAACGAAAAATTTACAGAGATATATCAATAACTATACAATTAGAGTTTACTAATATATAGTGGTTTGATCTGACCATCAATTTTTAAATGGATATTATTGCATAAAGAAAATCGCAAGAGCTCGCGAACATTTGTCAGTAGTTGTACATTTAGGAGGATCGATTTGTATTATTATCAGTTATAAGGTTAATTTGATTTCATGTACACTTAATGTTATGAGAGAGAGAGAGAGAGAGAGAGAGAGAGAGAGAGAGATGAGAAAGAGAGAGAGAGATGGAGAGAAGGGAGAGAAGAGAGAGAGAGAGCAACCTGAGAGAGAGAGAGAGAGAGAGAGAGAGAGAGAGAGAGAGAGAGAGAGAGAGAGAGAGAGATTTATCATACTTCGTCCTTCTGGCCAAACGAAAAAATATATATATCTTCAAAACTAAAAACCGTGTTAATATAATCTAACAAGTGCCTTCCTTTAGTTTAGACCAAGCCGCCAAAGAGCCTGTCAGGAGATAAGGGTTAGGCCATAACCTTCCCTCAACTGGTCTACACTATTAACAATTATGGCTTCAAGGGGGGGGGGGGGGGGGGGAGTTATTTAGTGGTCCATATACTTAGTTAGTTAGTACCGGTATTTATTTTAGTTTCCTTCCTAGACCTCCATCAAGCTAAACAAAACAAAAATCTCCCCAAGATAAATTTGTACATTTTCGGTAGAAAATATTCCAGCTGAAGGTCGGTTCCTTTTAAATTTCAGGAACAAAATCGACACCTATATGGCACAAAATCGACACCTATATGGCACAAAATCGACACCTATATGGCACAACATTTCTAAATATTGACAAAGAAATGGTGCGAAAAGTCTTAAAATTGCTAAACTAATGGGCCGAACGTTTTAAAATTTTAAAACTAATGAGGCTAAGCATGGGGGAGAATGGGGGCCAGAAAAGCCAACCATCCCCCCTTTAAAATGTACGAAACGGTCAATTGAAGCGTCCACAATAGTCTACCCTTATATATTTATGGTAAGAGTAATACATCGATCTACTGAAATATAAAGGTAAAAAGGTAAATAACTTAAATTACCCTGATATAATACTGTGCATATATATACCTTTATAAGCCCTATACTGTTCTAGTGTACCAATGTGTATACTACTGTCAGTATAGGCTACCCAATTATTGTTTATGCCTATATAAACCCTATATTATACAGTTTACCAATGTGTATACTACTGTCAGTATAGGCTACCCAATTATTGTTTACGCCTTTATAAACCCTATATTATACAGTTTACCAATGTGTATACTACTGTCAGTATAGGCTACCCAATTATTGTTTATGCCTATATAAACCCTATATTATACAGTTTACCAATGTGTATACTACTGTCAGTATAGGCTACCCAATTATTGTTTACGCCTTTATAAACCCTATATTATACAGTTTACCAATGTGTATACTACTGTCAGTATAGGCTACCCAATTATTGTTTACGCCTTTATAAACCTTATATTATACAGTTTACCAATGTGTATAGGCTACCACTCAATATACCCAATGATTCTACATGCCGTTTAAACCCTATATTAATACAGTTTATCAATGTAATTAATTTGATCTTTAGTGTATATACTTATTGTTAGTACAGTATACAGTATATATTCAGTTCTCAGCGTTAAAATAATAGTTTTACCATATGTACGTTTAAATAAGAAATAAATTTGATTAGGCCTAATTGTCCGTAAGGGGACAGAAATCTTATTAAAGTATATCCCCGAAGCTATTAAGGAAGAGGATGAGGGAGAAAGATGCAGGAAAGTCGCTCGCGTAACTCAGCCGGAAGTGACTGCGTAAAGAAATCACAATTTAACCCTCTCTGGTGCGACGCCTTGGAGGTTATTATGATACAGTACTTTCATAAAATAATTATTGAAGTTTTAGATTGTGTTTACACACGAGCAATGTATATTAGTGTGTCCCCTAGGTAAACAAAAACGCCATCCCAGATTTTTTTTTTTTTTTTCCAAATTAAAAATGTCCACCCAGATCCCCTTCAAGCTAAAGTTGTACAATTTTAGATAGAACAAAGAACCGGCCAAAGGCCGATTTCTTTTAAGTTACAGGCTTGCTATCGCTCACCCAGACAAAATAGACACCTTTTAATGGGGTGAAGCGTCTTATTATCGCCAAACTAATAAGGTGAATCTTTATAATATCTCCAAGTTATTTGAGCGAAACAGGGGAAATCCAAAAAGACCCCTCTCGACCAAAACAGGGTTAAGCCTGGTTGTCGATATCAACGGTAAAGACTCTAGAAATGTTGCCAGGATATTATTGCCCGTGTGACTCCGTAATGGTCATCAGGAGTTTTAGCGTCCATTACTTATAAGTTAGCCAGATCTCGTGACTAACTCAAAGAGGACTAGAGTAATCGAGTTCATTTGGCTACTAATTGGGAAGAGTCAGCCAGGGAATGTGTGTAGAAACGTACAGCTCATTTGCTTTGGCCCTTTTTGAGTTACTGTGGATAGAGGGCACGATTTTTGGCCTACCGGTACCTATAATAAACAGGGCATAATTTTGGTATACGTTCGACTTATTAATATAGTGTATAAATTAGTACTGTACTATATTATAATTACATTCCTTTCACTTAACCTATATAGTTTTAGCATTTCACCTATGCCGGCACCGTCTCTCTCTCCCTCTCTCTCTCTCTCTCTCTCACCTAGACCTGCCTCTGATGTCATTCTGTCTAGGGGGAGGGGGGGGGGGGGAGAGTTTGGCTAGGCTCTTGGCAAGGTTGGAGGTTGGGTGGGGTTGAGAGAGAGAGAGTTTATAACTTTATTTATATACCAATGCAAGGAGCAATTAATGGTGTTGCATGCTACACAATGGAGTGAAACAGAAACTGCTGGTGGTCTCACACACACACACACACATACACATACACACTGACAGGTACTGTACACTGATACACAGGCACACTTGCACAAGCAAATTGACACTGACACCACACACACTGACACACACACAGCCCGTAGCCTAGTAGGTAGAGCTCTCGTCTCACACACGAGGGGTCGGGGGTTCAATCCCCGGCCGGGCGGAGACAAATTGGGCTTGTCTCCTTTCATGTGTTAGCCTCAGTTCACCTAGCTGTAAATAGGTACCTGGAATAAGTGGACGACGTTGTGACGTCCCATCTGGGGTTGGCAAAAATGGTACAAGGCGAGATGGGTATCATATGGTTCACCTAAGCTGATGGCTACCTAAGCCTTCGGGTGAGACGGTACCGTCTATAGTGAGAATGGTACCATACGGATCCACCCTAAGCCTTCGTTTCCGATGTCGCCAATTGGCTAAAAATACAGACTACACACACATCCACAGCCATTCCAACGATACATATAACACCTACACATATAGGAGGCGGGAAATAACGAGCATGCTCACTCCCGCAATACAAGTAGAGTAAGTACAAGTAGAGTAAGTACACACTGACACACACACACACACACTGACACACACACACACTGACACACACACAAGCAACTCCCTCCCACCAACACAGACATATTATTAGTATTTTATTCGAATGAGGTTGTGTCAAGCTAGATTATGTTGTTGGCAAAACCCCTCCTGCATCTGTATAAATGGGGCACAGAGGAGCAGAGAAGCTGGCTGAAGAGGTACAGTTATGAGCCTGTAATTTCGTAAGAACCCGCCGAAAAATGTCCAAATATATATCGAAGGGGGATCTTGAGGATAATAGATTAAGCTTGGTGGAGGCCTAGGGAGGAAACAAACTATAATATACAAATAAGTAAACTACTAAATAAACCCTACCCCCTTAATAGAAGCAGCCGGTAAAACCTGGACAAAACACAAGACAGCCAGGACATAAACCCGCCCACATCATACACCTATATTTAAGGGGGACGGGTGTATTTATTTGCTCATTTATGCATCTGTATTTTTATTTTAGTTTCCTCCCTAGACCTCCATCAAGCTTAAAAAAAAACACCCATCCAAGATCCTCCAAGATAAATTTGTAAAAAATTTCGATAGAAAAATTTCCCGGCCAAAGGCCGGTTCCTCTTAAATTACAGGGTCGCTATCTCTCGCCAGGGAATAATCGACACCTAAATGACACAACAAATCTTAATATTGACTAAGAAATGGGGCAAAATATCTTAAAATTGGCAAACTAATGGGGCAAAATATCTTAAAATTGCCAAACTAATGGGGCAAAATATCTTAAAATCGCCAAACTAATGGGCCGAACGTCTTAACACCGGAAAACTAATGGGGCAAAACGTGAGGAAGAAGGGGGGACCAGAAAAACGACCCGTCTCCCCTTAAACGGAACAGCGACCATGGAACACATAGGGGTGACTCAGTAGCTTTAACCCCTATTGTACCGGCGACGTCTTTTGGATTTAAGTCTAGCTATATTTACTTGATTTGTTTTTTAAAGTTTAAGAAGGATCTGTGGTAGTAAAAATAGGCAAAGTGAGATAGTTCGTACCCTCTTCATTGCTGGAGGCCCTTTTTCAACTGAATACAATCGTCTAATAGTAGCCAAAATTCAAGTTAATAGGACGGCACCGGTACTAAAAGGGGTTAACACTATGTGTTACTGGTACTACAAAACCAAACAGATAACCTCATCATCCTTAACGACATCCATCAACATACCCATATTCCTCACCAAGCCCTCTATAACCCATCATCTCCAGACATCACCTTTTGCTCCCCAGAACTCACCCCCACAACATCCTGGAGGGTGGTCAGAACCTTAGGCTCTGACCACCTCCCGATCATTATCACCACCAAAACCAGACTCACCCCAGCTAGCCACAAACACACATACACCAATTATAAAAGAGCTAACTGGGAAGCATTTACAAATGAGACAGAACAACACTTCACAACTCTAAACAGTACACCCATCACTAACATCAACAATGCTGTACACATACTCAATAAAACTATCCAAAACGCTGACAAGAAACACATTCCAAGAGGTAACAGAAAAAGACACAACCCCAACTTCACACCAGAAATTCAAAACCTCATCAGACAACGCGACACACTGAAACACTCCCCAGCACCCCACACACAAGACATCACACAACAAATTCAAGCACTCAACACCCAAACTAACAACAAAATACAAGAACAACAAAAACTAAATTGGAATAACTTCCTACAAACACTTGATCACAAAACAAACCCCAAAAAACTCTACAAAACACTAAACAGCATCACACTTTCCAACAGCAACACAACACAATCACATGCTGCAATCACAACAACAGACTCTACTCCTTCATGTAAACAACAAGCAAACACTCTCATCAATCACTTCTCACATGTCAGCCACCTAAAACCTCACAAAGACGACCGACGTGTCATCCGGCGTAAGAGACAATTCCCCACAGACCCTGACTATACACCCTTCACCAATCACCAGACAAAGCATATCATCAACAATCTCAAGCACTCACCCGCCTGTGGCCTAGACAACATAAGCAACATACACCTCAGACACCTGGGACCACAAGGCATACAAACACTCACTAACATATCAAACTACAGCTATTCACACAACACAATACCAGACATTTGGAAGCATGGTATCATCATCACATTCCCCAAACCCAACAAAGACCCCACGCTACCCTCCTCGCACCGCCCCATCACACTCCTTTGCTCCCCCTCCAAAGTCAGGGAACGCCTAGTATTACAACTAATTACACCCGACCTACCCCTAGCTCCAACACAACATGGCTTTAGGCCACTGCACTCCACAAACACTCTTCTCACAGACCTTACACAAAGAGCTTTTGACGGCATCAACTCAGCTAGACCACCACACAGATCACTATTAGCCACACTCGACATTAGTAAAGCCTTCGATGCCATCCCCCGCCACAACCTAACAAACAAAATCTACAACACAAAACATGCACAACAACACAAAAAGGTGGCTGGCCAACTTCCTAGCAGGCAGATGTGCACACGTATCTTTTGCCGGTCAGTCATCTAAAATCAGAAACTTTCCAAACGGAGTCCCACAGGGATCTGTCCTATCGCCCGCACTCTTCAATCTGTACATGCACGATATAACTACACCCAATACTCCCCAAATAAACTTAGCCTCCTATGCAGATGACATAACACTCACATGCACACACCATGACCCAAGAAGAGCAACAGATCTCCTTCAACCCTATCTCAACACACTACATGGCTGGTGCACTACAAACAGACTGAATCTAGCCCCAGCCAAATCCACCGCAACCCTGCTCACAAGCTGGACAGGTGAACACGAATACATCCCTCAACTCACCATAAACAACACATACACACACACCCAAAATCCTAGGAGTAACATATGATACTCATATGACATTCAAACAGCACACCACAAACATTAAAAAGAAACTGACACCCAGACTTAACGCCCTCAGGTCACTTGCTCACACAAAATTTGGACACAACAAAGAAACTACCACCACAGTATATAAACAATACATAAGATCAGTAATGGAATACGCAAGCCCAGCCTGGGCTTCTAACCTAGCTGAAACACATCATAAGACCTTACAGACTATCCAAAACAAAGCCCTGAAGATCATTACAGGCTGCACAGCTACTGCACCCACAGATCATCTACATCAAGAAACCAAAATCCTCAAAGTCAAAGACCATCTGGACATGAGAGGCACTCAATTCCTGGCAGCAGCCTCCACGAACCAAGACCACCCACTAAACTACATGGCAACACACCCACAGACACCAAGAAATATCAAAACAACACCCAGCACACGGTATCACACACAGTTATTGTCCTCTCTCCCTCCCTGCCCACCCCGAACCAACTTCCAGAAGCACATCCATACTCATATCTCTCGCCAATCCATCCACTCACTCACAGACAACACGCAGCTGCATGCACGACCTCCCGAAATCCATCCTTCCGAATCCTCCCTCCCTCGCGAGGACAGAGTCCACCTGGCCAGGCTGAGATGCGGACACCATCCAGCTCTCTTGAGCTATCAGAAGAGACTGGATGACTCCGTTGTCGACGCCTGCCCGGGATGTAACACAGCATCCCATACCATTAAACACATCATAGAAGACTGCATTTCACACAACCACTTACGCCAACAACACAACCTACACTCAATGAGAGCTCTGTGGGAAAGCCCGATCGTGGCCATGGCCTTCCTCAGGGACTCGGGGCTGTTCGGCCAGGCAGCTTAGGGAACAACAACAACAACAACAACAACACTATGTGGTCCCAAGGTTTGTGGGATATTAGGATAGTATATTTCATTATTATTAAGGATTTTGCTTATGTCGCGGTTATGTTCCCCGTCTCTTTTGACTGGTACTTTGTTCTGTTATTTGCCCCCTTCTAGCAATATATATGAAGATGACAAAATATCATGGGGGGGGGGGGGAGGGCAAAGCAACCCCCCCACTCCCCCCTTCAACCTATTATTATATAACAAGGCAGTCAAAATAAGGGGGAAAATGATCGCAAACATGTCGAGTACTGTAAACAAGTCTGGTGGTACGCCTGAATACTACATCCTTACCAACATACCTTCCCAGACTTCCTTCTAACTTAGAAATGCCCACCCAGGCCACTTTAAGCTCTATACATTTTTCGATAGAAAAATCTAGTAAAAGTCCGATTCCTTGCAAGTTACAGGCTCGCCCAGAAAAAGTCGAAACCTGTATGGGGTGAAACGTCCCCAAATCTCTAAACTAATGGAGCAAAACAGGCGAGGCCCAAATGACCCTCTAAAGTTTGAAACAAAAGTGTTCAAAGATATTGTAAATGGTGATTATACTGTAAAGTACTGGTACAGTATATATCCTTTGTCAATCAGGCAGTACGGTATACTTTCGCAAACAATTTCGACAACCCAGAGAGTTGATGAACGTTTCTCATGTGATGCTAATGGTGATTTTACTAATTTGAAACTGGCATTTTCGGGTAACCATTTTCTATTTGTAAATGTCATATTCAAATGTGTAAACTCTTCATGAAAATCAATGAGAAACGTTTGATTACCCTCTTGGGGATCATGACGCGTTTTGACAACTTATTCTGGCTATCATGAGACGATTTAAACAGCTTAGGAACGATCTGTGGGAAGTAACAGGGTAAAGGCTATCTCGATTAAACCTTCTCTGGCGTCCAAATACTTTTCCTAATTTGAATAAATGCCATCTCAAACCTCCTCTGGCTTCCATATACCCTTTCTAATCTGCACAAAATATAAAAATAGCCAGAAATTAAGAAACAAATAGCGTCTTACATCCTCAAGGGGTTAAACTCCCTGGACTGTCGAAATTAGTTTCAAAAAAGTTGTTTGGGACTGAAATAATCAATGTGTTGTCTATGGCACTTGCTAATATTATATATAATGACCCAATGGGCCTGGGTCTCTGGGTATTTCTCCTAGACGACCTAGATGTGTGTAATTTTGAGTTTGGTTTGGTTTTCTGTTGTGTTGTGGTGTCCCTGTTCGGGCTCTGTCTCGAGTCGGCCACCTCCAATAAATAAATAAATTACCGTAATTAATTAAAAAACAAAAATAATAATACAAATAAGATATAAATAATAGGGTACCGGTATGTGTCAGAGTATACACATACATACACAGATAATCAAACCTGACATTGTGGAGGTACCGGTAAGACGCGAATTCTGAGCCAGCCTGTACACAGAGCGCCAAAGCCTTATTGAGCCATTACGGGGCATTTTAGTATCTCGTTTGGGTTCGAAGCAAATCCGAATCGGTGTTTATCGAACCACAGACGCCACATGTATAGTCGCCGCCAAAATTCTAGTGCCTTCCAAAAATTACACATCTTTGTTTTATCTTGTTAAGGGGAGGTTTTTAGTGAGTTTCCTAGACTTCCATCAAGCTTGAAATTACACCCCCTTGACCCCCTTTCTAGATAAATTTGTACATTTTTCGGTAGAAAAATATCCCGGCCGAAGGCCGATTCCTCTTAAATTACAGGCTCGCTATCGCTCGCCAGGAAAAAGTAGACACCTAAATGGGACGAAAGGCCTTAAAAGTGACATAAATGGGGCGAAAGTTCTTAAAATCGCTAAACTAATGGGGCAAACTTCTTAAAATATCACAAGCAATGGGGGCTAAACATGAGGGAGAAAGGGGTCAAGAAAAAAAATCCCTCCAGTGGAAATCTCCCCTTAAGGCTTCTGTGTAAAGCATCTCGCGAAAGTGCCTTGTTATAAAGTCTGTTTTTCCAGATGATGGTACACACATTGCTATCTCACCATCCTGATTACTCGGCGATTAGCCTACCCCAGATTATGCTAGCGAAATGTGTTAATTATGAAAACTTGGCAATAATATGACGCGGAGACATAGCAGTGTCATATTTGTATCATTAAGGGGAGATATCCACTGGAGGGATTTTTTTCTGGACCCCTTTCTCCCTCATGTTTAGCCCCGTTGCTTTTGAGATTTTAAGACGTTCGCCCTAGTAGTTTAGACATTTTAAGACATTTTGCCCCATTTCTGTCAATTTTAAGACCTTTCGTACCATTAAGGTGTCTATTTTTCCCTGGCGAGCGATAGCGAGCCTGTAATTTAAGAGCAATCGGCCTCCGGCCGGGACATTTTTCTACCGAAAAATGTACAAATTTATCTTGAAAGGGGGTCTAGGGGGTGTAATTTTAAGCTTTATGAAAACGTAAGGAACAAACTAAATACCTCCCCTTAAGAATCAAGAAATCAGATGCTAGGGGACTCGATTTACCACCAGCTGGAAAAAACAAAAAAAACAAGACTATAATATACCTGTATAATGTCACGCCTTTTTTTTTTTTTTTTTTCCTTCTATTTTGGTTATCCAATTGTTAGAAAAGACCTATGCGAGTTAAGGGGGAAGGTTTTATTTTTAAGTCGATTACCGGTACTTTATATATTTATGGTGCTTTTAGTTTCCGGTTTAATTCTAGTTTCGCTTTCACAGCATACTCATAAATTTCTATGGCTACTTTAGAGTTGTCATATACCATACTTAATTCCTATATATGTCCAAAGCGGCGGAAATGCATTATAAGGAATTAGTAGCCTACTGTAACCTACTGTAAAAAAAAAAAAAAAATCTCCCCATATGCGGCACCATAGCTATTACATAATACTAGGTTAGGTTAGGTAAGGTTGTTAAGTTAGGCTAATGTCGTTAATGTAGTTTATTATCATTATATTACGTCTTTTACCCAGCAATTTCCCTGATCTTCATAGTTGGTTTGTCGCTGTGTACGTGAAACTAGAATTTTACCTAGTTTCCTCCCTAGACCTCCATCAAAATAAAAAATGTAACACATCCATTAGATCCCCTTTCTAGATTGATTTGTTAATTTTTCGGTAGAAAAGTGTACCGGCCGAAGGGGCGAAAGGTCTTAAAATTGACAAACTAATGGGGCAAACATCTTAAAATCTGAAAACTAATGGGGCTAAACATGAGGGAGAAGGTAATCTAGAAAAACGGCCCATCTCCCCTTAAACGGGTAGTTGAGATATTCATATTACCAGACGCCTTGATCTCCGAGTGGGGCCACGAATGAATCGCCCTTATGCACCTCTATCATCCTTCAACCGGTGCCCCTCCTCCCACCCAAAACCACATTCAATGGCATACCTCTCAACTCAATCCCACCACCTCACTGTCTGCTTCTCGCGCTCGCATAGGTCTTTCCTAACCTTTATTTAAAATAGAACTCCAGAGGCATTCCATCCTTCTGGATTATTTAGCCAGCACACTTTAAGCCAACAATAGCGTTAGGGTATCACTCAAGAACGGTTGTGCAGGCTTACTGACCAAGATTTGTTCAAGGAATAAAGCGTTTTACTGTTTATCGTTCAGTGAATAGAGGATTTGCTTTACCTTACCCATAACGGGCGTGGGATACAATAATAGTTTGAGGGGGGCTTTGACCCCCCCCCCCATGACTTATTGTCATCATCACATACTGTATATTGTCAGCAGGGGGCAAATAACAGCTGGCCATGGAATAATTTCGGAAAACAAAAACAGTCGAATTAGACGGAAACATTACCGCGAGCGTAAAAGTAATGTAAACAAAGCTGCTACCACAAGCCTTACCCAGGAAAGTCGACGACATTGTGTTTGTTTATCAGTGTTGTTTATGTGCGGTACTCATTCTTTTTTTAGGCTAGGTCATATCGGGGGTTTTAAAGTTATTGATATCGCAAATCCTCCACGGGGACAATATTGAGATTATAGTCTTTACATACCGTACCTATTGTCCCTAATAAATGGTTTATAATAGTGCCGCATTAGATATCTTTCATTATATCCATTTTTCTATCGTGAAAAAAAAAAAAAAAAAAAAAAAAAAAAAAAAAAAAAAAATAATAATAATAATCCCCTTAATTCCCTTCACTATGAGAAGTCTTTCTGGAATAAACTAGACTGATCTAATGTAAGACAGAATGTCTGGTAATAAGGAATGGTCGTATTGAAGTAAATACTGCAGGTAATTGTCAAACTCATAACTGTACGGTAACAGTATATAATCATTAGTCATGCTTCTACACTAACCACCTATAAATTATCACATACAAAACTTAACTGACTGTAACCGGCGAGAGAAAGGATAAAATACATCCACACTATCGAACGTATCACGGACAACTGAAGGTTGGCAAAAATGTAAGTGTGAACTGACCTACAAAATATACTAAAACTTAAGAAATATCACCAAAACGTTTCGAAAATAAGTATCAATCAGCAACTATCTAAACTAAAAGCTTCGAAATATAACCTAATCATTACAATGAACCCTAACTGACTACTTACAGACTCACAAAAATTAAGAATTATTCGAAACCTTAAACTCGTTTAGATTTTGTATAAGCATTTGCTCTCCAATGAGTGCTTCACTATGACTCTTGAATCTACCAATTATTTGAAAATTATCTGTTGTGTATGGATGATCTTGTTCTCTCTCATGATTTTTTTTTTATTTTTCGCTCCATTAGTTGGAGATCTTAAGACTTTTCACCCCATTAGTTTAGCGCTAATAAGACATTTCACCCCAGTCAGGACCTGGTGTCAACTTTTTTCTGGGCGAGCGACAGAAATCCTGTAACACAGAAGAACCTGGTATTCTGCCGGGAAATTAGTCTATCGAAAAACTGTACATTGAGCTTGAAGGGGGTCTGGGAGGGCATTTTTATTAGTTTGAAGGAAATCTGGGAAGGCGTTTTTTTAATAGCCTTGGGGACAAACTAAAATACATTGCTCAGAAATGGCAAAAGCAAGCAAAATCCTCAATAATAATCAAACCAAAATATCCCAATAACCCCCAAGACGTCGGAGCAGATAGTGTTAATGACAGCAGGACTATTATCGTAAGCAGTGACGTATCTAAAGGACACTCCAAGGGCACGAAAGGGTGGCCTGAAGGTTTTGAATTGACCTCTGACTGGCTTGAATCTTCTTATCAATTGACCACTTTCGAGTTCCGGGGCATTAGGAAGTTAGAGCTGTAGACATCGATATTTAGCAGTAATGGTCAAACCGGTAAAATTTTGACGGATAGAAAGTTTATTTATTCGTTAATTATTAGTATTATTTTTGTTTTTATATTTATATATGCACTACAACGGGATAGTAGATGGTCTATCTATATACGGTATCTATCTATTGCCGGACGCCGTGATCCCCGAAGGAGTGGCCACGAACGAAATGACCCCATGCACCTCTGTCCCGAGTCAGTCGACGCCCCTCCTCCCATCCAGCACCGCTTTCACGCATATACTTCTTAAACTCCATCTTTCCACCTCTCTCTCTCGGTTTACCTCTCCCTCTCTGTCCTTCCACCTCGCTCTCGTACACTTTGTCATTCTCTTGCTTCCCATACGTTCCACATGGCCGAACCATCTCAAGGTGTTCCTTTTCACACTTTCCAGCACATCTACATCCACACCACACAGCTCTCGTACTTCCTCATCCGTCTGTCTATCCCTCCATGTAACTCTGCACGCACTTCTCAAGTAACTCATTTCCACCCCTCTCACTCTCCTCAAACAACGTTCATGCTTCGGTCCCGTAAGTCAATGTCAGGATTACCACACTGTCATACAAGGACTTCTGTACTGCCATGCTGACCACCCTATTTCTTGTTACTGCTTTAAGCGTTTCTACAACGCTGTTGCGCCCTCTCCTGCACTTCTTCGTCCATACTAACATCTTTACTCAACACACTGCACAAATACTTAAATGAGCTGACATTCTCCATAGCCTGACCGTTCAACCTCACCTCACACTCCTTTCAAAGACCATACCGGTAACCTTACTCTTCCCCGCATTTACCTTAAGATTCCGTTTTTCAAACACTGTTTGATACTTACAACTCCAACTTCCTTACAGCCTGACACTCACAAGGGGTCAATTGTATTCATAATTCATCATACAAACTGTACATATACTTGCATTCTGAACACTATAATGGGTCCACGAATGTTTGTAAGTGATTGTACCTGGGATGGTAAGCGGAAGGTGGTGTAGTGATAGGTGGGGTGCCAAGTGTTGTGTGTGCCAGAGAGAGAGAGGAGAGAGGAGAGAGAGAGAGAGAGAGAGAGAGAGAGAGAGAGAGAGAGAGAGAGAGAGAGAGAGAGAGAGAGAGAGAGAGAGAAGAAAGAGAGAAAACAAGAGAAAAAAAAGAGAGAGAGAAAGTTACACAGATACTCAGACCACACAGACCTTGCGGACCCTACTAGGTGGTCCGGCCTTAATACTACTAGAGACTAGGACAGTGTATAGTAGAAGAATAGGATAGCAATGTAGAAGGCTCTATAAATAGAAGAACTATTTACAACTTTTTGGGGAAGTTTATTCCAGGTAGAACAGATCCTACGAGATAACGCTGAATCTTTGCATTTATAATTTCCAGCCACGGGTTTGTGTGGTATTCATGCTGAAGCTAAACATTTTGCTATATATAGTACCACACTGTCAAACATATTCTGTATTTTACTAAACATTTCTTTCCTATCGCAGCACCTTATACTAAACAAATACTGTGGAAACATATGTTGCTTACAGAGAGTACACAGATAAACATTCCCATTTCTTAAGCCTTATTTTTTTTCGTCCATTAACAGCGCTGCAAAAGTAAAGAGGTGTTAAGAATACAAGCGTATGAACTCTCAGAAAGAAAGAGTTGCAGTGGGAGTGAGTGTGTTTATGTGTGTGAATATAATATAATAGAATATATATTTGTGTTCCTCAATGCATATTACAACGTACCGTATGTTACTATAATTTAGTTATCTAAATAAACCAAACACTAATCTCAAAAAGAGTGCTAGCTTATTCAACACATGAACGTAATTTTTCTGCATCAGCAATTAACTTATAATTGAATTGAGTTGGCGTACTTCTATAATAGCTTGGAATATACATATTTCTCAATCTAATAATATCACCATTTTGACACAAACAATACATGATATTCGTCACCTGTGTGTGTGTGTACTTACACTAGTTGTATTTACACTAGTTGTATTTGCGGGAGTGAGCATGCTCGTTAATTCCCGCCTCCTAAGATATGTTTGTCATACCGTGCTTTGAAACTATGCACTGATGGTGCAGAGGTGTGTGTGTGTGTGTGTGTTTCAAAGAGTTACACGGATTAGTAATATTAGAGAAATCCGATCCTTTCAAGGGAGATAAAAATAGATACCGGTAGATACAGATACCTTCAATAGATTAAATAAATAGCTAATATTACACATTAACTAACAGCAAATAGTTTCCTTTGTACATTTTGATACATTTTGAAGCCTTGAAAAATTCAATAGAACCTTGGAAATACAAATATTAGGTAAGACATTAATAAGGAATTTCGATTCAGGCGGAACACACTTCAAAATGTTATGTTTCAGCTTTATTGACGCGAGTGTACAGTCGCAATCATTAATATGTATAATTTGTTGAAGCCTCGAACTGCTTCAATGAACCTTTTCTTCAAGGGGACAGTGGTTATTTGTTTGGGTCTATTTATTTATATATTCAGTTATTTTTTAGTTTCCTCGCTAGACCTTCATCAAGCTTAAACAAAACTCTCTAGACCCCCCTTCAAGATAAATGTGTACATTTTTCGATAGAAAAATGTCCCGGTCAAAGGCCGATTTCTCTTAAAATTACAGGCTCGCTATCGTTCGCCAGGAAAAAATAGACACATAAATGGCACGAAAGGTCTTGATATTGATATAGAAATGGGACGAAATGTTTGAAAATCTGAAAACTATTGGGGCGAAAATCTTAAAGTCTTAAAGCTAATGGGCCTAAACATGAGGTAGAAGGGTATCTAGAAAAAAAAAAAAAAAAAACATCTCCCCTTAATGACCCACGCTCGGTAGTTGGGTCGCCGCCCTCGACTTAAACCTCACCATCTTGTTTACTTACTCATTAAGAAGATAAACATAGGTTCGCGTCAAGATCGTGATGATTCCGCTATGTGTTGGCATGGGCAACGCTGGGCACCCCTTTGTTTATTATGTGTAATGAGACAAAACGCAAAACTGCTTATAACGAGTGTCCCTTCAAATTCAATGAGTGATAAGAGAGCCAAATTCTAGGTACCGGTACCATTAGAGTTGCAATGTCTGGACACACGGAGCTTGAAAAAATGTCGTTCGCAGGATGAGGCAAAGATAGATTAAGGGAAAGTGTTGCGATGTAGGATAAAGGAAAGGTAGAGAGTTGCGAAGTAGGATAAAGGAAAGGTAGAATAAGGGAGAGAGTTGCGAAGTAGGATGATGGAAAGGTAGATTGAGGGTGAGAGTTCCAACACAGGATGATGGAAAGGTAGATTGAGGGAGAGAGTTCCAACGCAGGATGATGGAAAGGTAGATTGAGGGAGAGAGTTCCAACGCAGGATGATGGAAAGGTAGATTGAGGGAGAGAGTTCCAACACAGGATGATGGAAAGGTAGATTGAGGGTGAGAGTTCCACCGCAGGATGATGGAAAGGTAGATTGAGGGAGAGAGTTCCAACGCAGGATGATGGAAAGGTGGCTTGAGGGAGAGAGTTCCAACGTAGGATGATGGAAAGGTAGATTGAGGGAGAGAGTTCCAACGCAGGATGATGGAAAGGTAGATCGAGGGAGAGAGTTCCAACGCAAGATGATGGAAAGGTAGATTGAGGGAGAGAGTTCCAACGCAGGATGTTGGAAAGGTAGATTGAGGGAGAGAGTTCCAACACAGGATGATGGAAAGGTAGATTGAGGGAGAGAGTTCCAACGCAGGATGATGGAAAGGTAGATTGAGGGAGAGAGTTCCAACGCAGGATGATGGAAAGGTAGATTGAAGGAGAGAGTTCCAACGCAGGATGATGGAAAGGTAGATTGAGGGTGAGAGTTCCAACGCAGGATGAGGGAAAGGTAGATTGGGGGAGAGAGTTCCAATGCAGGATGATGGAAAGGTAGATTGAGGGAGAGAGTTCCAACGCAGGATGATGGAAAGGTAGATTGAGGGTGAGAGTTCCAACACAGGATGATGGAAAGGTAGATTGAGGGTGAGAGTTCCAACGCAGGATGATGGAAAGGTAGATTGAGGGTGAGAGTTCCAACACAGGATGATGGAAAGGTAGATTGAGGGTGAGAGTTCCAACGCAGGATGATGGAAAGGTAGATTGAGGGTGAGAGTTCCAACACAGGATGATGGAAAGGTAGATTGAGGGTGAGAGTTCCAACGCAGGATGATGGAAAGGTAGATTGAGGGTGAGAGTTCCAACGCAGGATGATGGAAAGGTAGATTGAGGGAGAGAGTTCCAACGCAGGATGATGGAAAGGTAGAATGAGGGTGAGAGTTCCACCGCAGGATGATGGAAAGGTAGATTGAGGGAGAGAGTTCCAACACAGGATGATGGAAAGGTAGATTGAGGGAGAGAGTTCCAACGCAGGATGATGGAAAGGTAGATTGAGGGAGAGAGTTCCAACACAGGATGATGGAAAGGTAGATTGAGGGTGAGAGTTCCACCGCAGGATGATGGAAAGGTAGATTGAGGGAGAGAGTTCCAACACAGGATGATGGAAAGGTAGATTGAAGGAGAGAGTTCCAACGCAGGATGATGGAAAGGTAGATTGAGGGAGAGAGTTCCAACGCAGGATGATGGAAAGGTAGATTGAGGGAGAGAGTTCCAACGCAGGATGATGGAAAGGTAGATTGAGGGTGAGAGTTCCAACACAGGATGATGGAAAGGTAGATTGAGGTGGAGAGTTCCAACGCAGGATGATGGAAAGGTAGATTGAGGGTGAGAGTTCCAACACAGGATGATGGAAAGGTAGATTGAGGGTGAGAGTTCCAACGCAGGATGATGGAAAGGTAGATTGAGGGTGAGAGTTCCAACACAGGATGATGGAAAGGTAGATTGAGGGTGAGAGTTCCAACGCAGGATGATGGAAAGGTAGATTGAGGGTGAGAGTTCCAACACAGGATGATGGAAAGGTAGATT
This sequence comes from Paralithodes platypus, assembly GCA_032716605.1. Classification (NCBI taxonomy): domain Eukaryota; kingdom Metazoa; phylum Arthropoda; class Malacostraca; order Decapoda; family Lithodidae; genus Paralithodes; species Paralithodes platypus. The sequence continues at coordinate 15,070,087 of CM064530.1, forward strand.
GAGGGTGAGAGTTCCACCGCAGGATGATGGAAAGGTAGATTGAGGGAGAGAGTTCCAACACAGGATGATGGAAAGGTAGATTGAGGGAGAGAGTTCCAACGCAGGATGATGGAAAGGTAGATTGAGGGTGAGAGTTCCAACGCAGGATGAGGGAAAGGTAGATTGGGGGAGAGAGTTCCAATGCAGGATGATGGAAAGGTAGATTGAGGGAGAGAGTTCCAACGCAGGATGATGGAAAGGTAGATTGAGGGTGAGAGTTCCAACACAGGATGATGGAAAGGTAGATTGAGGGTGAGAGTTCCAACGCAGGATGATGGAAAGGTAGATTGAGGGTGAGAGTTCCAACACAGGATGATGGAAAGGTAGATTGAGGGTGAGAGTTCCAACGCAGGATGATGGAAAGGTAGATTGAGGGTGAGAGTTCCAACACAGGATGATGGAAAGGTAGATTGAGGGTGAGAGTTCCAACGCAGGATGATGGAAAGGTAGATTGAGGGTGAGAGTTCCAACGCAGGATGATGGAAAGGTAGATTGAGGGAGAGAGTTCCAACGCAGGATGATGGAAAGGTAGAATGAGGGTGAGAGTTCCACCGCAGGATGATGGAAAGGTAGATTGAGGGAGAGAGTTCCAACGCAGGATGATGGAAAGGTGGCTTGAGGGAGAGAGTTCCAACGTAGGATGATGGAAAGGTAGATTGAGGGAGAGAGTTCCAACGCAGGATGATGGAAAGGTAGATCGAGGGAGAGAGTTCCAACGCAAGATGATGGAAAGGTAGATTGAGGGAGAGAGTTCCAACGCAGGATGTTGGAAAGGTAGATTGAGGGAGAGAGTTCCAACGCAGGATGTTGGAAAGGTAGATTGAGGGAGAGAGTTCCAACACAGGATGATGGAAAGGTAGATTGAGGGAGAGAGTTCCAACGCAGGATGGTGGAAAGGTAGATTGAGGGAGAGAGTTCCAACGCAGGATGATGGAAAGGTAGATTGAAGGAGAGAGTTCCAACGCAGGATGATGGAAAGGTAGATTGAGGGAGAGAGTTCCAACGCAGGATGATGGAAAGGTAGATTGAAGGAGAGAGTTCCAACGCAGGATGATGGAAAGGTAGATTGAGGGAGAGAGTTCCAACGCAGGATGATGGAAAGGTAGATTGAGGGTGAGAGTTCCAACACAGGATGATGGAAAGGTAGATTGAGGGTGAGAGTTCCAACACAGGATGATGGAAAGGTAGATTGAGGGAGAGAGTTCCAACGCAGGATGATGGAAAGGTAGATTGAAGGAGAGAGTTCCAACGCAGGATGATGGAAAGGTAGATTGAGGGAGAGAGTTCCAACGCAGGATGATGGAAAGGTAGATTGAGGGTGAGAGTTCCAACACAGGATGATGGAAAGGTAGATTGAGGGAGAGAGTTCCAACGCAGGATGATGGAAAGGTAGATTGAAGGAGAGAGTTCCAACGCAGGATGATGGAAAGGTAGATTGAGGGAGAGAGTTCCAACGCAGGATGATGGAAAGGTAGATTGAGGGTGAGAGTTCCAACACAGGATGATGGAAAGGTAGATTGAGGGTGAGAGTTCCAACACAGGATGATGGAAAGGTAGATTGAGGGAGAGAGTTCCAACACAGGATGATGGAAAGGTAGATTGAGGGTGAGAGTTCCAACGCAGGATGATGGAAAGGTAGATTGGGGGAGAGAGTTCCAACGCAGGATGATGGAAAGGTAGATTGAGGGAGAGAGTTCCAACGCAGGATGATGGAAAGGTAGATTGAGGGAGAGAGTTCCAACACAGGATGATGGAAAGGTAGATTGAGGGAGAGAGTTCCAACGCAGGATGATGGAAAGGTAGATTGAGGGAGAGAGTTCCAACGCAGGATGATGGAAAGGTAGATTGAGGGAGAGAGTTCCGTCATAAAGCACATAGGAATCGATGGGTGGACGGAAATGTGTGTAGACAGTTGACATTAGCCAGTGGCCCAGACCCACAGTAAAGAGTGGCACTGTTTACCACACCGTGCACCTGTGTATACAGTATACAGGTAGCCCAGATTACCAGCTATCTTCGGCCACAAGTCTTTTCGCTCATAAGTCTTTTCGCTCATGTCTTTTCGCTCATAAGTCTTTTCGCTCATAAGTCTTTTCATACGTACCGGGTAAGTCTTTTCTCACTTAAGTCTTTTCACACGTAGCCTAAGTATTTTCACACACATTCACTTCACACACATCATCTCCACATTCACTTCACCCACATTATCTTTTTTCACATTATTTTCTTCCATATTCACTTCACCCAGTCACTTCAAACACATTCATTCACCCACATTAACCCTGAGAATAGGAACTTTAAATGTTGTTTCTGTCCGGGCTCTGTCTCGTGTTGGCCACCCCCAGCAATGGGGTATGTGCCTGAGTACATACATACATACATACATTCATTAACTTCTCCACAAGTTTCTTTGTCCACATTCACTTCACCTACACCATCGTCACCCACACATCGTTGCACCCACAAGTATTTGTACCCACAAGTCTGTTTCGCTCATGGGTCTTTTTGCCCACATGATGCTTCGTTCAAACAGCTCTTCGTCCAGTCATTTATATAACAGGTCTTTTTGTTCACAGCCATTTCGCCTCCATTCACTAACCTCGGCCTCCTCATTCACTATCACTATGTCTACGTCGGTCAATTCCTGTACGTGGATTTTCTCCCACATGTCCTCCTTTCAGCGACACTTACCGGTACCCTTGTATTCTTAAAAAAAAAAATCCCTTCGCAACCCTTAACCCCTTCTGTACCGGCGATGTCTTCGTTATTATAGGCCTAGTCTATCTATATTTAGACGATTTTGTGCAACTTTCGAAGGATCTGTGGTAGTAAAAAGGGGTAAGTGAGATAGTTCGAAGCCTGCTGAATGCTGGAGGCCATTTTTAAACTGAATACAATAGTTTAATAGTAGCCAGGATAAAGTTAAGAAGACGTTACCGGTACAGAAGGGGTTAATACCGAACGAATACTGTGGGAATGAGTGTATTTTATAGACTTTACACGGATTAGCACTCCCATTTCTCAAGGTAACGTCATTCTTCAAATTAGTTCGTCCATTAACGGCGCTGCGAAGGTGAAAGAATTGTTTAAGAGGAGATGGCCTGTTTTTTCTGGACACCTTTCTCCCTTATGCTCAGCCCCTTTAGTTTTCAGATTTTGACGTTCGGCTCATTAGTTTGCGGATTTTAAGACCGTTAACCCCATTTCTTTGTCAATATTAAGACGTGTCATTTAGGTATTGGGAGCGTTTAAGAGCACTGAATCTGTACTCACTGGAACGTAGAAGAGAACGTTACCTAATAATATACACGTGGAAAATCGCAGAGGGTTTAGTACCAAACCTACATACTCCGATAGTCATGAAATTCAGTGATAGGAGAGGCTGGGAATGCGAAATCCCCCGGATGAATAACAGGGGTGCTATGGGCTCTCTGCGAGAGGGCTGGTTATCACACAGAGGCCCAAGTCTCTTCAACAAACTCCCACGGCGAGTAAGAGACATGAGGGACATCTCGTTAGACAACTTCAAGAGAGCCCTAGATGTCGAACTGCAAAAAGTGCCAGACGAGCCCATCCTCGCAAGGGAGCGAGCTGTCGCTTCAAACAGTCTACTGCACCAAATCACCACCCATAACGAGGGGCGTCGCGCTCCTTGGTGCCGCTAGAAGAGCGGCGAACACATCTAAAGGTATCTAAAGGTAAGGTGTCGATTTTTTTCCTGGCGAGCGGTAGCGAGCCAGTAATTTAGGAGGAATCGGCCTTCGGCCAGGACATTTTTCTACCGAAAAATGTACAAATATATCTTGAAGGGGGGTCATAGGGTTGTTTTCTTAAGTTTGATGGAGGTCTAGGGAGGAAACTAGAAACATAATAAATACACAAAATCGACCAAAAATGAACCATCTCCCCTTACGAATACCACCCTTACTTTTCTTACACAAGTCTTTTCCCGCACATGTCTGGTCGCTCACGTGTTATCCGCCCACATTGAAACTTCCTTGACGCCCAGAAGTCTTTCGTTGACAACCGCTTAGCCCACATTCGAAAGTTACACGAACATTCTTAGGAGCAATATTCAGTCGGCTACTTTATTATGGTAACATTATGTATATAGTTTGCATTGTTAATTTGCAACTAGTCTGGCATGAGATGCTACCAGACCCAACATTTAAAAAAAAAAAAAAAAAAAAAAAAAACGCGTAACATGCCTATCGTAAACCAAGATAAACATGAAGCTAAACTCGACCCTATAATAGCCTAACCAAGTCTAATTAATCTAATTGACTTCAAAATGTACCGTACTGAAAAAACTTGCATTAGGGGAACGAGACAATGTGGAAGAACAAACTGGTGGATGAACGAACGGACTGGCGGGTGAACGGAATGGCGGGTGAAGAATCTTGTGGGTGATCATAATATGTGTGGGGGCAAAAAGAGGATGAGTCAAGCGTGCCCTTGCCTCACCTCCATCGTTTGGTTCATTGGTGTTAATTGCGTTAAGGGGAGGGTTTTAGTTGATTCCCTAGACTTCCATCAAGCTTAAAATTACTCCCCCTTGACCCCCTTTCAAGATAAATTTGTACATTTTTCGGTAGAAAAATTTCCCGGCCGAAGGCCGGTTCCCCTTAAATTACAGGCTCGCTGTCGCTCGCCAGGAAAAAAATCGACACCTAAATGGCACGAATGGTCTTAAAATTGACAGAAATGGGGCGAGGGTTCTTAAAATCGCCAAAGTAATGGGGCAAGCGTCTTTAAATATCACAAGCAATGGGGCTAAACATGAGGGAGAAAGAGGTTGAGAAAAAAAATCCTCCCGGTGGAAATCTCCCCTTAAATGAACATATACAGTATACCGGTACCGTATATTATGCTTCACTTTGCCCCTAACTTAAGGGGAGATTTCCACTTAAGGGATTTTTTTCTTGACCCCTTTTTCCCTCATGTTTAGCCCCATTGCTTTTTCTATTATAAAACGGTTGCCCCATTAGTTTAGCGATTTTAAGAACTTTCACCCCATATTAAGACCTTTCGTGCCATTCAGGTGTCAATTTTATCCTGGCGAGCGATAGCGAGCCTGTAATTTAAGAGGAACCGGCCTTCGGCCGGGACATTTTTCTACCGAAAAATGTACAAATATATCTTGAAAGGGACTCAAGGGGGTGTAATTTTAAGCTTGATGGAGGTCTAGGGAACAAACTAAATACCTTCCCTTAATATATTCGCTTCATTACTTATCTGTTCTACTAAAATCTCCAGGTTCATGTTCACTCTGGCTCACTTCATTTTAGTATTGGAATTTAATATTTAGTATTAGTAATTTGCGTATAACACACAGCCTGGGGAGAATGGACAACTCGTGGTGGTATACAGACAATTAGCATGTGTAAAGCAGTGTTAACGTTCTTATACCCCGTGGGGGGGATACAACTGGGGGGTGTCAAGCAGCTTCTCTCCGTTTCCATTTAGTTGACTCACCTTTGACTCGTTTTATTTCTCTCTCATTCATTGGCTACACTGCTGTTTTATGGTCACATTCATTGGCTACACTGCTGTTATATGGTCACATTCATTGGCTACACTGCTGTTATATGGTCACATTCAATGGCTACACTGCTGTTATATGGTCACATTCATTGGCTACACTGCTGTTATATGGTCACATTCATTGGCTACACTGCTGTTATATGGTCACATTCATTGGCTACACTGCTGTTATATGGTCACATTCATTGGCTACACTGCTGTTATATGGTCACATTCATTGGCTACACTGCTGTTATATGGTCACATTCATTGGCTACACTGCTGTTATATGGTCACATTCATTGGCTACACTGCTGTTATATGGTCACATTCATTGGCTACACTGCTGTTTTATGGTCACATTGGCTACACTGCTGTTATATGGTCACATTCATTGGCTACACTGCTGTTTTATGGTCACATTCATTGGCTACACTGCTGTTATATGGTCACATTCATTGGCTACACTGCTGTTATATGGTCACATTCATTGGCTACACTGCTGTTTTATGGTCTCATTCATTGGCTACACTGCTGTTATATGGTCACATTCATTGGCTACACTGCTGTTTTATGGTCACATTCATTGGCTACACTGCTGTTATATGGTCACATTCATTGGCTACACTGCTGTTTTATGGTCACATTCATTGGCTACACTGCTGTTATATGGTCACATTCATTGGCTACACTGCTGTTATATGGTCACATTCATTGGCTACACTGCTGTTTTATGGTCTCATTCATTGGCTACACTGCTGTTATATGGTCACATTCATTGGCTACACTGCTGTTATATGGTCACATTCATTGGCTACACTGCTGTTATATGGTCACATTCATTGGCTACACTGCTGTTATATGGTCACATTCATTGGCTACACTGCTGTTATATGGTCACATTCATTGGCTACACTGCTGTTATATGGTCACATTCATTGGCTACACTGCTGTTATATGGTCACATTCATTGGCTACACTGCTGTTATATGGTCACATTCATTGGCTACACTGCTGTTATATGGTCACATTGGATTTATGCCAATATTTTGCTTTAATCTGTCTCCATTCCTAATCAATTGCATTAAGGGAAGGTATTTAGTTTGTTCCCTAGACCTTCATCAACCTTAAAGTTACACCCCCTTGAGTCCCTTTCAAGATAAATTTGTACATTTTTTGGTAGAAAAATGTCCGGCCGAAGGCCGGTTCCTCTTAAAATACAGGCTCGCTATCGCTCGCCAGGATAAAATCGACACCTAAATGGCACGAAAAGTCTTAATATGGGGTAAATCGCTAAACTAATGGGGCAAACATTTTATAATATCAAAAGCAATGGGGCTAAACATGAGGAAGAAAGGGGTCAAGAAAAAATCCCTCAAGTGGATATCTCCCCTTAATATGATAATCTCTCTCTCTCTCTCTCTCTCTCGCCTTCTTGTTTTCTATCCTTTCCTTCAACTTTCCTTTTCTATCGGATATGCCATCTCTACTAGAATTAAGTCCTGACCACCTCGTTTGGATCGTAAGGTCTGTATGGCCAGTGTATGTGTAAATTTATGTAAATCTCTCTCTCTCTCTCTCTCTCTCTCTCTCTCATAGGCTACACCTGTCAAGATCAGTCTCACTCTCTTCGACCCTAAACTTCACCACATTAAAGGTCTATAATTTCATCCGTTTTACTATCCCTCTTACTTAAGGGAGCCCACCTCGCTTTTGTTTTCTCTTTCTCTCCCTCTCTCTTTGGCTTGTATCCTTTCGGCCCCATTCAGCCTACTGTTTTAAGACTTTTACCCCCATCCAGGTGTCAATATTTTCCTGGCGAGCGGTAGCAAGCCAGCATATATGTATTTTTGTTTTGACAGCAAGCCGGCGAAGCCGGATTTCTCCATACAATGCCGACTCGCTATCGCTCGCCAGGAAGAAATCGACTCCTGGATGGGTATAAACGTCTTAAAACAGTTGGCTGAATGGAGCCGAATGGATACAAGCCAGAGAAAGAGAGAAAAGGAGAGAAAGATAAAAAAGCAGGTGATCCCCCTTAAACCGCTTCAATAATCTCGTCACATATTTCAGGGTCTGTAACCACCCCAGAATGTCTTATATATTATACAGTATATACAGCGGTTCTTATCGGCAGATCACTCGATATTTATCCTCAAAAATCAACATTTCTTGCCACCCACACGAATATCTCGAAAAGGTTTGGGTTCTTGATCAATCCTCCATACAATATCTGAAATTATTTTATGATTATTTGTATAGATTACAGTACGTTACCGGTACCTCTCATTGTTTATGACTTTGTATATACAGTACATTAGCCCTGATTTGTTCATGAACAGAGTGACTAAAAAAAAAAAAAAAAAAAAAAAAAAAAAAAAAAAGTCCGCCCACACATAATCCCACTGCAGGTACAGTTTATAGATAAGCTACATATAAGTTTAACACCGTATATATCAAAACCTATACTCATCCTACACATACCGGTAAGTCTACATTATATATAGTTTCTTCGTTACCGGTACTATAAACTGCATAATATTTCCAAGATATCTTACATACATAGAATTGTACCCCTGTACAAATCAGTACCGGTACCATTAAGGGGAGGTATTCAGTTTGTTCCCTAGACCTCCATCAAGCTTAAAATTACACCCCCTTTGACCCCTTTCAAGATAAATTTGTACATTTTTCGGTAGAAAAATGTCCAGGCCGAAGGCCGGTTCCTCTTAAATTACAGGCTCGCTAACGCTCGCCAGGAAAAGATTGATACCTATATGGCACGAAAGGTCTTAACATTGACATAAATAGGGCGAAAGTTTTTAAAATTGTCAAAATAATGGGGCGAACGTCTTAAAATTAGAAAAGCAATGGGGCTAAACATGAGGGAGAAAGGAGTCAAGAAAAAAATCCCTCAAGTGGATATCTCCCCTTAATCTAGGCAGATAAATTTAAAGTGCCATCATTATTCTTGCTGTGTCAATGAAGCACATCTAAAGTCTGGCTCAGATGCTTACTTTGGTCTGTCAACCTGAAGATTGTACAATGTAGTTTGAACGGAACTGTTTGTGCAGGCTTTGCACAAATCGTCAAATCACTCCTATATTATGTCAAATCCGATTTTTGCACTGTTCAGCTGTGAAAAATAATCTGACGGTTTGTGCAGGCCTAAGAAACCTGCACAAACTTTCAAACCAAGCTCGAACTGTCCTGTAGAGTGGTTGACCTGTTATGAACCAGTGTGGCATTCTCAAAGATCTACACACACAATCAGTACACAATGGTGGTGTTCGAGCATGGTAACGTAGACTACCGGTACGGGAAGGCAATATCCTTTCACCCGATGTCTCTGTTGACAAAGCAGGAAGTAGGAACAGAATGAGTGGACACTTGCAATGACCCATCCAGGGAAGTACCAGTACTGGATGATAATTATGCAGTAGCCCCTGTGTTCCAGGCTGGATAACTCACCTGAGTTACCCCCCCGCAGGCTCCAAATGGGAATGGGAGATGAGAGGCGTGACCAAGTGCAGGAAGGCTTTATTTATTTATATATACTGTATATATATATATATATATATATATATATATATATATATATATATATATATATATATATATATATATATATATATATATATTGCTTAGGCTCTGTCTTGAGTCCCCCCCCCCCCCTAAACAAAAATAAAAACAACAAATAAAAAAGTGGGGATTGGGCCTGAGTACCGGTATATACTGTACGGTACATACATATTGTTACGACCCCCTTTTCCCTCAGGTTTAGCCCCATTAGTATTATCATTCAATAACATTCGTCCCACTAGTTTGGCAACTTTAGACCTTTCACTTCATTTGTTTGCCAATTTAAACCTTTTGTGCCATTTAGGTGTTGATTTATTCTTGACGAATGATAGCGAGCCTGTAATTTAGGAGGAACCAGGAAATTTATCTACCGAAAAATGTACATACTTATCTGGAAGAGTTACTTCAAGTTTGATAGCCTAGGGAACAAACTAAGAACATCCCCTTAACAGTGTTACACATTAAACAATAACTGAAATAGTGTTTCCCGTCTGGCGTAGCAAAGATATGAGAGAGAGAGAGAGAGAGAGAGAGAGAGAGAGAGAGAGAGAGAGAGAGAGAGAGAGAGAGAGAGAGAGAGAGAGAGAGAGAAGAGAGAGAGAGAGAGAGAGAGAGAGAGAGAGAGAGAGAGAGAGAGAGAGAGAGAGAGAGAGAGAGAGAGAGAGAGAGAGAGAGAGAGAGAGAGAGAGAGAGAGAGAGAGAGAGAGAGATGACCGTTCTTGACATACTCATGCAAACATCCTTCTACTGGTTACGTTGAACACATATCTCACTTTACTACCGTGGAGAGATAGGCTAAACCTTCCCTTGAGTCGAGTGAGCGGTCCTTTAAGTAGTGGTTAAAAGCGTAACTAAAATAATAACAACCAGTATTTAACACTATCTGTTCCGATGTATTGTGGGTTAGGCTATTGTTTTCATTATTGTTGAGGAATTTGCTTGATTTTACTGAAGCATGCCAACCCAGACCATCTAATTCTAAGGGTTACATTCCGGAGGTTCGTTTTGCTGTTTGAGGGTATATATTTCATATTTGGCCATGATTTGTGTCTTAGAATGTACCGTGTATAAAAAGTTAATCAGCCGCGAAACACTCATCAAGCGTGTAGGTAGCAGTGTTGCCAAATCAGAACAATAATAGTTGCCGCAGTGGTGCCTCCTCTCTGGTGTATCAAAGTGGAAGGCCAATGGGGTGTGGCAGCTATGTAAGAGAGAGAGAGACTTGACTTAATAACCTTTACTAACAGACATAATTTGGACTTAAAGATACCGGTAATTAGTATAATCATAATAATAAGGGCTATATATATTTACATATAGCCTAAACTTGATTTGGATAGTAGCTCGTTTGAAAGAGATATTGCATAAAGTGAGCGAGAGAAACGCCAAGTTGCTTGTCCAACATAAACTTGCATAAACCAATATATATGTATTAACAATCAGGTGTTCAATATAGTAATACCGGTACTTCTATGTATGATTCCTAATAAATAATAGCTTGGAGAACAGCCCTCAACCTTTTACTGTTCTACTTTGCTCTCCTTTCCTCCTTTACTTCTCTCTTAATTCTCAGAGACCCCTTACCTCCCCAACCTGTCTATTACCCTCAATTCAATTCGATTCGACAACTACCGTAACAAAAATATATAATAATAATAATAATATTAATAATAATAATAAAACAAATATAATAAACAAAATCAAGGAAATCTAAATAGCAGGGTGACGAACCCAAGACAATTCAATTTTGAGATTGGACTGATTGTGAGAAGGATTGCAAGAGAAGAGAAAGAGCGCGAGGGGAAGAACTGAAATAAGGAAATAATAAATGTAAAGGAAAAAAGAAGAAATCGAAATGAGAAAGAGATACGAATATAGATAGATCAAAATATATAGATAGCGAGTGAGGGAGGGCGGAGGGGTGAATGCTCCTGCCATGCACGTAAAAAATGACTTATAAATACTGGTTACGTTGAACACATTTCCCACTTTACCACTTTCTATCTATCTATCTATTGCCGGACGCCTAACTCCCCTTACGAGGGTGGCCATACACAGAATGCCCCCAAGCGGACCTATTCCCTGTGAGAAGGAAAACCCGAGCCAGTTTAGTAAAGGACTTACAGGATTGACCACTCAATTTAGGATCCGTCCGATTCCGAGGCCCTCTGTGCATCTTGTTAGCACTATTTTTCTACAGTGGTGTTCGGCTAATCCATCCACTAACCTGCCTTACCCTTAGGTAAGCAGTACGGATTTGTATCAGGTTTACTCCTCTAGACAGGTTGCCAACCAAGGCTGACACGTCCCATCCACCCGGATTTGTATAAGGTTGTCTCCCCTAGATGAGTTGCCGACCAAGGCTAACGAGTCCCATCCACCCACTTTACGCAGGGAAAAACGTTCTCTTCACCAGGGAGTGCTATTTCATGTAGCTGTTAAAAGGTAAATTATACACACAACTGTTTTTGAGCTTTGTGTATGTACCGGTATATGTATAGTATATACTGTATATAGGCTATACCGGTATATATATATATATATATATATATATATATATATATATATATATATATATATATATACAGTACGTACCGTAGCAGTACCGGTATATATATGAAAATTACTGAAAGTAAGTCTTAGAGAATTATGAATAGGTACAAATGTACTACAATCACTAAGAATATTATACATTATATTTATGTACGAAGTTAAAATTTAGCATTACCACGTCATTCCTTTTTTTGGCTATGTAATTACAGTACCGGTAGCCTTGTTGGATGACAAAATGTTTAAGGGCAAAATATTCTTCTTTAGAAAGGGCGTGTTTAGAGACAAACTAATTGTATGGTCTTGTTATTCAAATAATAAGGAATGTTTGCACAATAGGCGCACTGATAGTTGCGACAGTGTGTCCGAGTCATGTAATAAATGGGTTAAAAAAGGTCATATGTCCTTATCGAGGTTGTGCCAAAGCTTACATACATTATATGGTCAACGAGGCCATCCAAGATCGACAGCTAGAAATATAGTTTCCTCCCTAGTCTTCCATCAAGTTTAACAAAAAAAGTAAATACCGGTACCGTACATAACAAATAAATACCGCCAAGACCTCCCTTGGAGTTAAATTTGTACATGTTTCGGTAGTCCTCATGAATTGAAGACTCGCTATCGCTCACCAGGAAAAAATCGACACCTAAATGGCGCGAAAGGTTTTATATTTGACAAAGAAATGGGGGTGAAAGGTCCTAAAATCGCCAAACTAGTAGGACAAAATAAATGTCTTAAAATCTCACGACTATTTGGGTTAAACACGTGGGAGAAGAGAGTCCATAAAAACGCACCCCATTAAATGTACTTGACGTGTTAGATGGTTACGATGCCCCTCCTTAACCCTTTCTGTACCGGCGACGTTTTTTTTAATATTATGGTTATATTTTTACGATTTTGTGCAGTTTAAGAAGGATCTCTGATAGTAAAAAAGATTAAGTTAGATAGCTCGAAGCCTGTTTCTTGCTGGAGGCCTTTTATTTAACTGAATAATAATATCATCTAAGAGTACGGTACGGTAGGCAGAATAAGGTTAAAAGGACAGCACCGGTACTGAAGGGGTTACGTCATTAACTATTTCAACACTTGATTTTGGTTATCATTAGACGGTTGTATGCAACTTAGGAAGGATCTCTTGGAATCAAAGGGGTAGAATCTGTCTCACTCAACGTTCTAACTCCCATAATTGCTTCAGTAAGCTGAGTAAAATCGTCTACTAACAGCCAGATAAAAAGGCAGGAAGACGTATTTTGGCGACCCTCGTGTTATGTATGCTAAACTATAATCTGTTTCTACGTCTCTGCATCAAATTAAGACCAAGTTCATATAATTAGCACCACATTTCACTACAAAACCTTCAAAATTACTGAGAAATCTTTGTGGAAACTTTGCAATTTACCGCCAGTTGAAAATAAACAGGCTATAGTTGTATATGGGTGTTGTGGCTAGCATTATATTAACCCTTTCAGTATTCGAGGATCCATTATTCCTTCCTCTCTGGACACCATTAGACGATTTTACTCAGCTTAGTAAGAAAGTTGGGGAGTCGGAAGGTTAATAAGGAAAGCTTTTACTCCCTTCCTAGAGACACTACCTAAACTACATATGGTAATCGTTTACCAATAACCAGATTATAGACGGCCTTCCTAAACTGAATAATACAGTCGGAAATTAGGCAGAAACAAGTGCAAACGTGTTCTCGAATATTGATAAAATTAAGGGTTCAATTCCCGCCCAGTCTTCATGTAAATAGGCAAGACAAATAAGTATTTCCACACACAGGATGCATGCACACACGAACGCACTCACACACGATAGAAAAAGAGCATTGACAGACAGAAGGCGCAAAAACACACACACACACACACACACACACACACACACACACACACACACACACGATAAAAAGAGCGTTTAAAGATAGAAAGGCACACACAAACAAACAAACAAACACACACACACAATGAAAAAGAGCATTCACTACCAGACATAAAAGCAAAGACACGCACACACACCAATTAAAAAAGAGCCCTCACAAAACCACGAAGGGCTAAAGAATAATGGGACAGGGAGGGAGCAAGCATACGTGGAGAGAGAGGGAGGGAGGGAGCGAGGGAAGGAGGGGGAGAGAGGGGGGGGGGAGAGAGAGGGGGGGGGGGAGAGAGAGAGAGAGGGGGGGGGAGAGAGAGGGGGGGGGGGAGGGGGGGGGGGGGAGAGAGAGGGGGGGGGAGAGAGAGGGGGGGGGGGGGAGAGAGGGGGGGGGGGAGAGAGAGGGGAGGGGGGAGAGAGGGGGAGGGAGGGAGAGCGGGGGAGAGAGAGGGGGGGAGAGAGAGGGGGGGGAGAGAGAGAGAGAGAGAGAGGAGAGATGAGAGAGAGATGGAGAGAGGAGAGAGAGGAGAGAGAGAGAGAGAGAGAGAGAGAGAGAGAGAGAGAGAGAGAGAGAGAGAGAGAGAGAGAGAGAGAGAGAGAGAGAGAGAGAGAGAGAGGGGGGGGGGGTAAAAAGGGGAAACAGATGAGGAGGGACGAAGGTGGAGGGGAAGGAAAAACGAGGGTACACAATTGAGAAGAAGAGGGGAAGCTGAGATTTGAGGAGTGGGGGAGAGAGAAGAGAAGGTAAAAAGGGGAAACAGAAGGTGGAGGGGAGGGAAACACGAGGGTAAATAACTGAGAAGAAGGGGAAGGGAAACTTAAAGATATAAGGAGTGAGATAGAGTTTAAACTTTCGTGTCCTAACAATAAAACCCTTTTCCGTCATGTGGGAATTATTTCTCCTTTTCAAGTACCCGGTACCGGTACCGTACGGTATTCACGACACTAATTTACTTTCCAAAGTGCGTTACAATCATTAGTTACCAGTAGTTGTTGTTGTTGTTGTTGTTGTTGTTGTTGTTGTTGTTCCCCAAGCTGCCTGGCCGAACAGCCCCAAGGCCCTGAGCAAGGCCAAGGCCATAACCGAGCGCCCCCACAGAACCCTCACCGCCAACCACAATAAAGCCTGGGTGACCGAAGCCACTCCATGGCGGGGAACTGAGGAGGGTGCGGAAATGCCCGGGAAACCAAAGCCCCACCCAGGGCCCTGTGTCCCTCAGCAATTATGAAGAGAAAGTTGAGGGGCAAGGGGAAAATGTGACGCTTTGGCTTCCAATCTTGGTAGATTGGGAGGTCAATCCACGTTAGAGACGCCGTCACTTGAGATCTAGAAAATATATAAGTAAAAGGAACAGTCAGAGTAAGCTATGGGTATACCACAAGGATCTTGCAACCCATTTCCAGGGAGATAAACTAGGGGTAAATTTCGGCCACCCTAGTGGAGTAGGCCTATCTCACCTGATCCGTGTTTTGAGGCGCGTTCTCAACTTAATTTAGAAGTCAACCTACGTTGAATTCAGCCCATTAATCAGATTGACAAATAAATTTACTTTCTCTTTTATATATTATATAAAGAGCATTCTTTGTATAAACCCTACAACAAATGGTGGCATCTTATAGATAATTTTTTTTCACAGATATAAAACAAAATGTTAACTCGATTATTAAGCTCAAGTCAATGTTGCTTGAATTTGTATTTCAGTTGAGAACGCGCCTCAAAACATGGAACAGACGAGGTACTCCATTTCTGTTGACCGAAGGATTGTTCAAGGTTGATTTTTACGAATATTCTAAGTGATTAATGTCTTCTTTAAACTGCATAAAATCGTCTGATGATGGTCAGAAAAAAGTGAAAAAGGTGTCATTGTACTGAAAGGCTTTGGAGAGATAAAAAGAGACAGCATAGCAGCAAAAAGACAGAAAGCGAGAGTGTGGTGAAGATGAGGGGAGGAGACAAGAAAAGGGGAATTGACAGCATGACAAGGGGGAGAAAGATGGCAAGAACAGAGGGGAGTGACAGGGAGGGAGGGAGAGTGGAGGGAACTGACAGGAGAGAGGGGGAGAGAGGGAGGGAGGGGAAGGATAGGAGGGAATGTGTGTTTGTTGTGTAAGTACCGGAATGATTTACTTTATACAGCTTAAGGGGAGGTTTTTAGTGTGTTTCCTAGACTTCCATCAAGCTTGAAATTACACCCCCTTGATCCCCTTTTAAGATAAATTTGTACATTTTTCGGTAGAAAAATATCCCGGCCGAAGGCCGATTCCTCTTAAATTGCAGGCTCGCTATCGCTCGCCAGGAAAAAATCGACACCTAAATGGGACGAAAAGTCTTAAAAGTGACATAAATTGGGTGAAAGTTCTTAAAATCGCCAAACTAATGGGGCGAACGTCTTAAAATCTCAAAAACAATGGGGCTAAACATGAGGGAGAAAGGGGTCAAGAAAAAAATCCCTCACGTGGAGATCTCCCCTTAACCTCTTCAGCACGATGACGTAATTGTTATCATATTCTGATTATCAATTAGACGATTTTCTTTAGCTTCATATCTACCGTACCGGTACCTCTAGGACTCAAAGGGGTAAATACGATATAAACCCTTCATCTCTCTGAAGGGGTTAAGTATAATAGTGTAAAAAGGGTAAAGTACCGTACTGAAATTCAATAAATATCAGGCCTAGCTGAATCACAAACTCATTAAAGAAGCTCACGTGTCTCTGGGGCATTTATAGCAATATATCTGACTTTAACGTGTTATGGTCCAAGTGGGGTCTTTTAGGCCTCCCCTGATTCGCCCAATTGGTTTGGAGATTTTAAGACGATTCCCCCTAACAGTGTGTCGATATTAAGACGCTTCACTCCATTCAGGTGTTCATTTATATCGTTTTCTGGGTGAGCCTGTAACTTCGAAGAAATCGGACTTTGGCCCGAGACAATTTTGATCGAAACATTTACCGGTACAAATTTGTCTTCAATGGGAGGAAGTCTGGAAGGCGTGTTAGTTACGGTAGCCTAGGGGACAAACTAAAATACTTTGCTCGAAAATAGTAAAAGCAAGCAAAATACTCAATAACAATTAAACAAAATAACATAATAATCCACAGGACGTCGGACCAGATAATGTTAAATGTTCAACAGAGATCGCACTTAAGGATATCCTACACCAAGTATTCTAATTACTGGAAGAAATGGCACTATACCGGTACCGTACATAAAAGTATAGCCTACATAGCAGAGGGTTCAAAGGGATTTTGTTTGGTAACACTAGCCTATCTGATTCAACGTCTTGGGGGTTATTATTATATATTATTTAAGACGTATTTGCTTGCTCTTGCCATTCTCGAGCAATGTATTTTAGTTTGTCCCCTAGGCTAACAAAAACAGTACACTTTCCCAGACTTCCTTCAAACTAAAAATGCGCACCCAAACCCGTTTCTAAATTTTTCGATAGAAAAATGTTTCAGCCAAAGGCCAATTTATTTTAAGTTACAGGCTTGCTATCGCTCGCCCAGAAAAAAATAGACACCTGAATGGGGTGAATCGTCTTATCATAAAACTAATGGGTGATAAGTAATATAATCTAACTAATAACACGAAAAAAGAGGTGATCCAAAATGACCACCCACGGTCCAGATAGGGTTAATCTTTTGGTTTGGTGTATAGACTGTTTTGACCATACTCAGGAGTTTTAGATACCGGTACCTGATAAAGTAGATAAACTGAAGTGCTTACCGTACCTTGAGAATTAGAGGTGGAACTGTGTGAAATTAACCCACCAACCCACTACCCCAACCCACAACCCTTTCCACCCACCCACTCACCAACCCCCTATCCCCCCCCCCCCACCAATCCACTACCCCCACCCAATACCCACTACCCAATACCATTTCCACCCACCCAATCACTAACCCCACCCACCAATCCACTACCCCCACCCATTACCCCCCACCAATCCACTACCCCCACCCACTACCCCCACCCACCAATCCACTACCCCCACCATCAATCCACTACCACCACCCACCCATTACCCCCACCCACCAATCCACTACCCCAACCCAATACCATTTCCACCCCACCCACCCACTACCCACTACCCCCACCACCCACCCACTACCCCCACCCACCAACCCACTACCCCCACCCACCCATCCACTACCCCCACCCACCCATCCACTACCCCCACCCACCCACCCATTACCCCCACCCACCAATCCACTACCCCAACCCACCAATCCACTACCCCCACCCATTACCCCCACCCACCCCCATTACCCCCACCCACCAATCCACTACCCCAACCCACCAATCCACTACCCCCACCCACAACCCTTTCCACCCGCCCAATCACTACCCCCACCCACCAACCCGACCCTTTCTACCCACCAACCACGCCCACCCACCCATTACCCCCACTCACTGATATTTACAGTATGTGTTAGTCTATGGGTCAGGGTGATAAATTATACCAACTGATAGTACCGGTACGGTACCTGTAGACATAATTATTATCTACTAGGTATGGTAGTTGTGGTGGTGGTGGTGGTGGTGGTGGCAGTTGTGGTGGTAGTTTTGGCAGTGTGGTGGTAGTTGTGATGGTAGGCCTAGTTGTGGTAGTTGAGTGGTGGCAGTGTGGTGGTAGTTGTGGTGGTTGTGATGGTAGGTGTGATAGTTGTGATGGTTGTGATGGTAGGCCTAGTTGTGGTGGTTGTTATCGTAATATTCTTATCATCGTGGAAATGATATTTCGATATGATAATCTATCTTCAATGAGTTCCCATATCACTTAATAGCTGTGTTTTTTGTAGATAATATTGATAGTTTAGACGATACGGATTCGTGTGATTATGGATCAGATACTATATTATATTACCGTATATATTAATTATTATGTTACCGTACCTCCACCAACCGACTTTACTCCTAAACTCAATTAATGAAATCAACAAATACATGTGGCAGTCCAGTGATTCGAACCTAGGATGCTCACACCGAAATTCAGTGCATTTATCCATTGCGCTACGAAGACAGTAAAAGAATGGTGGACAAACCTACGATTTTTTATTATGCAGTTTCGAATCCTGCATAGGCTATCAATCTAAGCATGTACACAATTCCAACTGCGCTATCATAGGCTATGGATAGATGAATGGAAAGAGTAATTAACGGGGCCTTAACCCTAAGGTAGGCCTATCTATAAACTACCCCTGAACCTGAATGAATTATGATGTTACCTC